>JALJCO010011698.1:0-240300 GCA_023101725.1 Atherinomorus stipes
AAAAGTAGTTCCAGGGTGATGTTTACTATCGTGTAGTAACACGTCTGTAAAAAGTAGTTCCAGGGTGATGTTTACCATCGTGTAGTAACATGTCTGTAAAAAGTAGTTCCAGGGTGATGTTTACCATCGTGTAGTAACATGTCTGTAAAAAGTAGTTCAGGGTGATGTTTACCATCGTGTAGTAACACGTCTGTAAAAAGTAGTTCCAGGGTGACGTTTACCATCGTGTAGTAACATGTCTGTAAAAAGTAGTTCCAGGGTGATGTTTACCATCGTGTAGTAACATACGTCTGTAAAAAGTAGTTCCAGGGTGATGTTTACCATCGTGTAGTAACACGTCTGTAAAAAGTAGTTCCAGGGTGACGTTTACCATCGTGTAGTAACATGTCTGTAAAAAGTAGTTCCAGGGTGATGTTTGCCATCGTGTAGTAAGACGTCTGTAAAAAGTAGTTCCAGGGTGATGTTTACCATCGTGTAGTAACACGTCTGTAAAAAGTAGTTCCAGGGTGATGTATACCATCGTGTAGTAACACGCTCAGTAAAAAGTAGTTCCAGGGTGATGTTTACCATCGTAGTAACACGTCTGTAAAAAGTAGTTGCAGGGTGATGTATACCATCATGTAGTAACACGTCTGTAAAAGTAGTTCCAGGGTGATGTTTACCATCGTGTAGTAACACGTCTGTAAAAAGTAGTTCCAGGGTGATGTATACCATCATGTAGTAACACGTCTGTAAAAGTAGTTCCAGGGTGATGTATACCATCATGTAGTAACACGCCTGTAAAAGTAGTTCCAGGGTGACGTTTACCATTGTGTAGTAACACGTCTGTAAAAAGTAGTTCCAGGGTGATGTTTACTATCGTGTAGCAACACGTCTGTAAAAAGTAGTTCCAGGGTGATGTTTACCATCGTGTAGTAACACGTCTGTAAAAAGTAGTTCCAGGGTGATGTTTACCATCGTGTAGTAACACATCTGTAAAAAGTAGTTCCAGTATGATGTTTGTCATCGTGTAGTAACACGTCTGTAAAAAGTAGTTCCTGGGTGATGTTTACCATCGTGTAGTAACACGTCTGTAAAAAGTAGTTCCAGGGTGATATTTACCATCGTGTAGTAACACGTCTGTAAAAAGTAGTTCCAGGGTGATGTTTACCATTGTGTAGTAACACGTCTGTAAAAAGTAGTTCCAGGGTGATGTATACCATCATGTAGTAACACGTCTGTAAAAAGTAGTTCCAGGGTGACGTTTACCATTGTGTAGTAACACGTCTGTAAAAAGTAGTTCCAGGGTGATGTTTACTATCGTGTAGCAACACGTCTGTAAAAAGTAGTTCCAGGGTGATGTTTACTATCGTGTAGCAACACGTCTGTAAAAAGTAGTTCCAGGGTGACGTTTACCATTGTGTAGTAACACGTCTGTAAAAAGTAGTTCCAGGGTGATGTTTACTATCGTGTAGCAACACGTCTGTAAAAAGTAGTTCCAGGGTGATGTTTACTATCGTGTAGCAACACGTCTGTAAAAAGTAGTTCCAGGGTGACGTTTACCATCGTGTAATAACACGTCTGTAAAAAGTAGTTCCTGGGTGATGTCTACCATCGTGGAGTAACACGTCTGTAAAAAGTAGTTCCAGGGTGATGTTTACTATCGTGTAGTAACACGTCTGTAAAAAGTAGTTCCAGGGTGATGTTTACCATCGTGTAGTAACATGTCTGTAAAAAGTAGTTCCAGGGTGATGTTTACCATCGTGTAGTAACATGTCTGTAAAAAGTAGTTCCAGGGTGATGTTTACCATCGTGTAGTAACACGTCTGTAAAAAGTAGTTCCAGGGTGACGTTTACCATCGTGTAGTAACATGTCTGTAAAAAGTAGTTCCAGGGTGATGTTTACCATCGTGTAGTAACATGTCTGTAAAAAGTAGTTCCAGGGTGATGTTTACCATCGTGTAGTAACACGTCTGTAAAAAGTAGTTCCAGGGTGACGTTTACCATCGTGTAGTAACATGTCTGTAAAAAGTAGTTCCAGGGTGATGTTTGCCATCGTGTAGTAACACGTCTGTAAAAAGTAGTTCCAGGGTGATGTTTACCATCGTGTAGTAACACGTCTGTAAAAAGTAGTTCCAGGGTGATGTATACCATCGTGTAGTAACACGTCTGTAAAAAGTAGTTCCAGGGTGATGTTTACCATCGTGTAGTAACACGTCTGTAAAAAGTAGTTCCAGGGTGATGTATACCATCATGTAGTAACACGTCTGTAAAAGTAGTTCCAGGGTGATGTTTACCATCGTGTAGTAACACGTCTGTAAAAAGTAGTTCCAGGGTGATGTATACCATCATGTAGTAACACGTCTGTAAAAGTAGTTCCAGGGTGATGTATACCATCATGTAGTAACACGTCTGTAAAAGTAGTTCCAGGGTGACGTTTACCATTGTGTAGTAACACGTCTGTAAAAAGTAGTTACAGGGTGATGTTTACTATCGTGTAGCAACACGTCTGTAAAAAGTAGTTCCAGGGTGATGTTTACCATCGCGTAGTAACACGTCTGTAAAAAGTAGTTCCAGGGTGATGTTTACCATCGTGTAGTAACACATCTGTAAAAAGTAGTTCCAGTATGATGTTTGTCATCGTGTAGTAACACGTCTGTAAAAAGTAGTTCCTGGGTGATGTTTACCATCGTGTAGTAACACGTCTGTAAAAAGTAGTTCCAGGGTGATGTTTACCATCGTGTAGTAACACGTCTGTAAAAAGTAGTTCCAGGGTGATGTTTACCATTGTGTAGTAACACGTCTGTAAAAAGTAGTTCCAGGGTGATGTATACCATCATGTAGTAACACGTCTGTAAAAGTAGTTCCAGGGTGACGTTTACCATTGTGTAGTAACACGTCTGTAAAAAGTAGTTCCAGGGTGATGTTTACTATCGTGTAGCAACACGTCTGTAAAAAGTAGTTCCAGGGTGATGTTTACTATCGTGTAGCAACACGTCTGTAAAAGTAGTTCCAGGGTGACGTTTACCATTGTGTAGTAACACGTCTGTAAAAAGTAGTTCCAGGGTGATGTTTACTATCGTGTAGCAACACGTCTGTAAAAAGTAGTTCCAGGGTGATGTTTACTATCGTGTAGCAACACGTCTGTAAAAAGTAGTTCCAGGGTGACGTTTACCATCGTGTAATAACACGTCTGTAAAAAGTAGTTCCTGGGTGATGTTAACCATCGTGTAGTAACACGTCTGTAAAAAGTAGTTCCAGGGTGATGTTTACCATCGTGTAGTAACACGTCTGTAAAAAGTAGTTCCAGGGTGATGTTTACCATCGTGTAGTAACACGTCTGTAAAAAGTAGTTCCAGGGTGATGTTTACCAGCGTGTAGTAACACGTCTGTAAAAAGTAGTTCCAGGGTGATGTTTACCATTGTGTAGTAACACGTCTGTAAAAAGTGGTTCCACATTTAAACTACATTATGTTTACTATCGTGTAGTAACTAGCGTTATCACGATACTAAAATGTCAAACTAGATATGGATATCTAAAAAAATATTTGATACTCAATACAATTTTTGATACTACAGTAGATAAAAAAGAGACAAATACTTAAAAGCATAAGAAATATTTATATGAATTTGAAAATCTCTTATCTTATGCCAGTTGAATAAATGTGCAAATAAATGCAAAAAGTATACCCAAATATAATGCAATTTGACAATATTTTAAGCTGTCTGAGGTATTATTTTTTAAATATGTAAAACATCCAAAAATCTAAAAGTAACAACAGCCAAAAATATAAATATAACAACAGTTATCTGAGGTAGTGCAAAAAGAAAAAAAGAGAAAGAAACTGATTTTGACTTTGTGCAAACTATAATATTTGTAATAATAGTATTAATAGCAACAATGATGCCATTTTTGGTTTGAGGTAAACACACAAAAAATAATTTGAACGATATTTAAAGGTATTAAACTATACAAGTAGACAGCAGCCAGTTCTGAACAGGACATCAGTACTCGTTGATTCATTCGTCTTAAAAGTATTGGTGACATGAAGGAGTTCTGCTGCAGATAATGTTATAGAGACCCGCTGCCTCCTTCACCTGCATTATACAGCGATCATACACAGACGGCAAGAAATGTGAATATCATCCGAAGAAATTAGAGTGACACATAAATGTTACCAGTGAGTTAATACACGTATTCCTAGAAATAAGGTCCAGGTTGGGAAATGCGGACGAGCAGTGGCGCTAACCGTCACTAATAATGCATTTTAACGTTACATAATAAACGGGAGCTTTAACTAACTAACCTGTCAGAATTTATCATGAAGGCCAGGACGTCGGTCCTTTACATATTTCTCCAGGTCTGCTGTGCTGCTGGACTTCGTTGCGACCGCTTTGACGCACTGTTTGCACACAGGCCTGTCTACGTCTTTCGGTTTTTCTTCTTCGTCAGCTGCATGTGAAATACTTCCAAACAAGACTTTTTCCTTTTTCATTTTCCAATAAGACTTGCTGGCCTGGACTTCCAGCAGCAGAAACATGAGCTGCCGGGATCTCAGCCTGCCTGTCGGTCAGCCGCTGCTTACCTGCCGGCTGCTGCCTGTAGAGCGCGCGCACTGCAGTATCGATACCATGGCAAATTAATATCGTTGTTGATAGGGCGTTTCAGTATCGATACTCTTTGGAGTATTGATATCTTTGACAATCCTAGTAGTAACACGTCTGTCAAAAGTAGTTCCAGCGTGATGTTTGCCATCGTGTAGTGACACGTCTAGAAAAAGTAGTTCCACAATGTTGCTCCAGATGTTCACTGTTGTTGAAAGGTCTTGACTGCACGCAGACCAGTTCAGCAGCAGGACTCTTCTCCTGTTTCCATCCATGCTGCTGTGATGGATCCAGTATGTGGTCCAGGTCTTGCTGTGATGGATCCAGTATGTGGTCCAGGTCTTGCTGTGATGGATCCAGTATGTGGTCCAGGTCTTGCTGTGATGGATCCAGTATGTGGTCCAGGTCTGGCTGTGATGGATCCAGTATGAGGTCCAGGTCTGGCTGTGATGGATCCAGTTTGAGGTCCAGGTCTGGCTGTGATGGATCCAGTATGAGGTCCAGGTCTTGCTGTGATGGATCCAGTATGAGGTCCAGGTCTTGCTGTGATGGATCCAGTATGAGGTCCAGGTCTTGCTGTGATGGATCCAGTATGAGGTCCAGGTCTTGCTGTGATGGATCCAGTATGTGGTCCAGGTCTTGCTGTGATGGATCCAGTATGAGGTTCAGGTCTTGCTGTGATGGATCCAGTATGAGGTCCAGGTCTGGCTGTGATGGATCCAGTTTGAGGTCCAGGTCTGGCTGTGATGGATCCAGTATGAGGTCCAGGTCTTGCTGTGATGGATCCAGTATGAGGTCCAGGTCTTGCTGTGATGGATCCAGTATGAGGTCCAGGTCTTGCTGTGATGGATCCAGTATGAGGTCCAGGTCTTGCTGTGATGGATCCAGTATGTGGTCCAGGTCTTGCTGTGATGGATCCAGTATGAGGTTCAGGTCTTGCTGTGATGGATCCAGTATGTGGTCCAGGTCTTGCTGTGATGGATCCAGTATGTGGTCCAGGTCTTGCTGTGATGGATCCAGTATGAGGTTCAGGTCTTGTGAAACTTCCATGTACTTTGCGGCATAGATGGATCTTCACTGATGTAGAAGCTGCTGTTGCCATAGCAACCTCATCCCATCTAGGGCTGAAAGATATACCGTTATGGTATCGATATCGAGATATGAAGATTCGAGATATTAATATTGAAAAAGCAACTATATAAAAGATCTAGATTTCCCCTGCGCTTGTCCTGCATGTAAAGCTCTGGAAGTCACAAACAAAACTGCACTTTCCACAAAAGTGCTTGGCTTTCAACAAACCCGTAGTCATATTGTATCATATCGATAATGAGATGTCTGGCATGAATATTGAGATATGAAATTTTGTGCCTATCGTTCAGCCCTAATCCCATCAGAGATGCAGCTTTTCAGCTGTCCACTGAGAACAAACTGGATGCTCCCGACCCTCTTTAGTCTGCAGGACACGGGGATCCATGGGGATCCAGGGGATCATTAAGGATTTATCATTTATTTTTAAAAAGTGGGACTAGTTCATTTAGGTTTAAATCAATCTTTTACCAGATTTCGCATCCAAAACTGAAGTTTGGTTTGGAGATGAGCAAAAACTCAGGGGCTGCTGGAAATCCTGTTTTAACAAAAGGATGTCCAGAGTGAAATGAAGGACTTACCAGTTCTACTCTTAGGTTGTTTTCACACATATTTGGGTGGAGCCAGGCGCTGTCGCAGCAGTGAAAAGGTTACAATGTTTAAATGTTCAATTAATACAGCTCCGTTTCCCTTTTAATCACCGTGCCCAGCAGTCGCTCTACAGACTGGAGCGTTGTGTATCCATGGCAACCAGATGGAAGTAGATGCGTCCTAGCTGTAAAGCATAATTGTATTGTAAACAAAACACAGGTGAATGGAGTGTGTTGAAAACGAGACACGGCTGCTGTGGAAAACAATGCTATCATGTACCGGAGGCGGATTTCCAGGCAAACCAGAGCAAGACCCAGATTAATTCGGTTGAACCGCCAAGTCCGACCATATGCAGATATTATCGGAGAACAGCAGGTAGCGGTGAGTAGTAAACATCAGCATTGACGCTTACCCTGCTAGCCCTTGTTGGTAATTTGTCCAGTGTTTGCGAACGCCCCATTGATCTTAACATTTGACATACATTAGTAGCTAGCAGACACAAGATGATACTAAACGTTACAGTTAGGCCGTAACTTTGTGATTTGTAATAACACTGTCAATAAGAAGGATATCCCAACAGGACAGCTGCCCACCGGTACCTGTTTAATTCAGAAAGGTGGAGTATCTGGTATTTAGGTCGAGTTAAAGTTTCTGCGTGTTCCCTCATCACTCGCGTCGCATTTCAGGTTGACGCAAGCCGCTCCGAAACCACCCTGTACAGCCGGTTCGAGAGCGGGCGCGTTAGGTCGACTACGAGCGCGAGTGGCGCGTTCACACAGACCCAGTCACACCGTGTTCGGTACCAAAACCCAGTTAGGTCCACCTGAACGGGTTCTGTGTGAAAACAACCTGATTAGGGATGCACGATATAATCACCCCCCTATCGGTATCGGCCTATAATGGCCTTAAAACTGAGTATCTGACATCGGCCACCCCACCAATATTTAACAAATATTTAACTGATCAGCCCGCTGTTTCTAAGGTCTAAAAAACAAAACAAAGCAAAAAAACTTCTTCTTCCTCTAAAACTTATTTTTTAAGACTTTAAAACTTCTAAAGACAAGGTGTGGGAAAAAATATTGGTACACTGAAATATCGCAATATTTTCATATGCTGATATCATATTGGCATTTAAAAACGTGGTATCAATCTATTTTCCTAACGAAATATTGCAATATTTTTAATTGTTTTTTTAATTGTTTTTTTTTATCGCAAAAATTTTGCAATATTTTCATATGCTAATATATTGACATTTAAAAATGCAGTATTGATCTATTTTACTAACAAAATCTTGCGATATTTCTTCATTCTGTTATGAAATCTCGCAAGAATTCACATTTTCATATGCTGATATCATATTGACATTTAAAAATGGTATAAATCTATTTTACCAATGAAATCTTGCAATATTTCATCAGTCTGTTATAAAATCTTGCAAGAATTGTTTTGAACAGTTTTTCTTTGCCAAGGGGAGCTTTATGAACACAAGGCTCCCCTTGATATCCTGTTTATTAATTTTATTTCTTTAATTAAACATTTGTTTATAACAGCATTTTACATCATATTGCTGGGCTAGACGAGAGAAAAATGAAAGAAAAGAAAGTTATCAGAAGCAATGATAGAAAGTGGAACAGAGCGAAAGGAGTGAGGAAAAGAGAGAGAGAGAGAGAGAGAGAGAGAGAAAGAGAAAATAGATACACTTATACAGTTCACTGATGCATCTGTACAGAAACCCCTAAACAACATTCCGAGGTCTCAGCTGGAAAACAAAACTAACGATCCCCTACAGGAGGACCTGCAGGTGGTTTAAGTATCATCAGATCATGCAAACACACGCAGAACCACGCAGAGAAGAGGTACAACCTAGTCAGAGCAACGGGAGGCAGTGTCACAGTGTCGACATGCAGAATAAAGGGTCTCTATGGTGATGCAGTCATGCAGACGGAGTGATGCAGTCTCTGCAAGGAGGAGGAAGCCCGCACAGCCTGAGACCTGGGCCCCCAGCAGCCACCCATCATCAGTCCAGTTTCTCTGCAAGTTCTTTTTCAAAGATGAGCAGTAGATGTTCAGTCTCACTGGCACTTCGTAGCTCTGCAGGTGCACCTGGAAACAGGTGTTGCGCAGCGCAACTTGGAACAGGCAGTGTTACCTTAATGCGCACTGAACAGTCCATGTTGGGAAAAACGTCTTTGTCGAGTCCAACACTTCCATTATGAACGGAAACTGATGTCCTCCATCCACTTTCATTTGATGAGTTGCGCAAACCGTCAGTTCAGAGGCCTCCAGACTAGGTCCATAAAGCCTGCTCTGCGTGCGTAATGCGTCCAGCTGGTGAGACGAGTCTGACGCAGACAACAGGGAGGCAGCAGCTTCATTATTCTATAAGAGTCACTCTGAGACGGTTGTTCAGGTCAACCAGCTGTCTGTCAGGAACAGAGAACTCTGTTTCATTGTTATTAGCAGTAGTTAGCGCTCCGCAATGCTTGCTGGGCGAGTCTGACCTACAGTCAGGTCAGAAGGTTGCCAGATGTGCCAGCTGACGGCACATCCTGGCACACTCGTGTTCATAGATACACACAGTTGTGGGATATGTTGACTTCAATGTAAAAGCGGTCACGTGACTCACGGAAAATGCCACGCGCTGTCATATCTTATTGCAGAACACACAGCAGCAATCAGATTACTGACAGTAAAAACTAAATAAATATCGGTGCTGCAGACCTGCTGCTCACTGAATGTTCTTATGACAGAGCAGATTATGTTTTACATTTTTGCTGTTTTATCTTCCTGTTTTTAATGTTTTATTTGGTTTTATATATTGTCTTTGTGTGCTTTGATAAGGTGCTTTCAAAGAAAATGTATTATGATGATGGGGATGATGATAATGGGAACAAATTGCATGATGGGAAAAATGCTGAAAGAATCTAGTTGTAGTCTTGTAAATAGTGACCCTGCAAGATTCCCAGTCTCCGTAAAATCCCAGTCTGTGACTAGGCTGAGACTAAAAACTGTCTTTAGATGTGAGCTAGTGTGAGATGGTAATCTTCCAGGAGTCTTTTCTAACCCTTTAAAAAGGTCCTCTGATGTAAGGCTGGCATAATAGTCGGATTCCCAGAGACTTGAGACTTGACTTGGACTCGCCCTCAAAACACTTCAGACTCGACTTGACTCGCGTTTTGAGACTCGCCTCAGACTCATGAACAATTTTTTGTTATTTTTTTTCCCCCTCATGATCTCTGACTGATCTCCTGTCTGTGTGAGTCCTGTCATTCCTCCAGACTGCACTGACGTAACGTCAATCAAAGCAGCGGGAGCAACAGTGAACAGCGTGATGCCGCACATCAGCGCATCGCTGTAACTTTGGGTATTATAAACTTAATAAAAGTGACAAATATGTGAGCATCAAGCTGCAACGTCTGTGATCTAAAAGTCCGGGACGCTGGATTCCCCACATCCACCTTCATCCACTTTAAACACACCTGGACAGGTGAGTCACTGTGTGAAAGCTTCATCTTAGCAGCTAGCCTGTTAAAGCTGGATTAGCAATGAGCTTAGCATCATAGCTGCGTGAGCTCGTTACAACCATTGTACTAAAGTCACGTTCATGTCATCAGATTGGCTCTACTGAATGAATGCAGAAGAATAACGAGAAGTTTACTGAACACGTTTCCATTAAGTGTGACGTTGCCATGACAACGTTAAACTGGGACCAAACTGGAATCAAACTGGAATCAGACCCTGCTGTAAACAACGCAGGTTTACTGGCTCTGTTTATTGGAGAAGTCCAGCTGTTGCTGGTTGAGGAGTATCAGAAATATTTATTGAAACTGGATCTAAACGAGTCCTGAATTTAAATTAATTAACCGGAGAAGGGGCTGCAAGCTCCAAGTCCCCCCCCCCCCCCCCCCTCTTCCATGCACAGCTTTTTTTTTTCCAGCTTTGATGTTGGTATCAACATAGGTTATCGGCCACATGAGTTTTAAAATGTTGGCATATCGGATATCGGCCAAAATTCCAATATTGTGCATCCCTAACTCTTACCGGTATTCCTTATAAGTCCCGTACTTTTTTGTCCTCTTATCAGTACTTTAAAAAAAGAAAAACAGACTAAAACAAAAAGGGAAAAACAAAACGATGAACATTAATTGATATTTTTTTTTAGCACAGCAAAGCTCAGAAAAATAAAAAGTACAAAATAAATAACTTTAACACAATAAAACTGTATTAGTACCTGTATTACAAACGAACAACACTGCTGTACAGTTGAAGGTAACGTGAGAACCAAGATGATGTGAAAGTGAAAAACAGACAAAGTACAGAACATTAACAATCCAACATCCACCTGTACAGTTATGGAGATGGAGCTGGTCCCAGCTGCCATCAGCCTGAGGCAACCAATCATCATCATTATCATCATCATCGTTCTGTATCCGGTTAACCAGAAATGGCTGAAGGCTCCCATGTCTGGTCTTCCCCAGGCAGTGCTCCATTCTGGCATCTCTGACACCAGCTGGAGGAGGAGTGAACTTGTCTGCAGGTGTTTTACGTCTGGTTTTACGCCAGCAGTGGAGATGGCGGCTGCTGGCTGTGAGTTGGTGGACTGGATTAACCTTTGTTCAGTTTCTATCCGGTTCCCCGTGCAGAAGGCAGCACCGCTGACCTAAATGCTTCTGGTCCTGATTTCAATCAATTAGTCTCTTCTCTGAGCTCAGCCTGGAAGTCTGCATGGAGTTACACCATTTTCCTTATCTGATTATTATTATTATTATCATTATTATTATGTTTATTGTTATGATGATTATGATTATGATTATTATCTTTGTTATCATTATTTTATTATTATTTTTATTATTGATAGTAGATAGATAGATAGATAGATAGATAGATAGATAGATAGATAGAAAGATAGATAGATAGATAGATAGATAGATAGATAGATAGATAGATAGATAGATAGATAGATAGATAGATAGATAGATAGATAGATAGATAGAACATATAAACACAGACAGGATCAGGCAGACTGAGGCCACGCAGCCACTCAAAGCTCACCTTTGCAGATATGGAAACGATGACATGAGGATAGATGGGAAAAGGTGGGGTCAGAGAGGCAGTGAGCTTCTGGTCTGCCCCAGACGGGGGCATTTGCTCTTTTAGTAATTCTAGAAATGCTATAAGTGCAAACACATCATCTATGTTTATTATTATTATTATCAATATTATTATTTCTTCATTCTAACTTGCATAAGGGGTCTATTATTTCCTGTTTTTCCTCATCATGCGTACATATGTTTTGCAGGACTATCACCACCGTGACTGTGTTTTGTTCAAAGCTGGAAGCAAATAATTCTTCGTGATGTATATTTTCTGTTTTTTATTTCCCCTAAATTCATAAATCAGCCTCCCATGCGCAGAGTACTGTGAGTATTTTAATGGTCTGTATTTCCTGGGTGTAATCTGTGATGAAGACTGGAGGTTGGCTCTGGGCCTGTGATGGAGGGATTAGTCCTGGACTGATCCAGGCTCTGCTGCTGCTTCCTCCTGTAAAAGTCTGCCTCACCAGGAGATGGGTGGAGGCCGTTCTCCAGGTGAAGGTGGCTGTGGAGCGGAGAGAGGATGAGGATGGTAACCTCATTAGCTCAGGGAGACGTCAGCTTATGTGTCTGATGTTAAGCAGGTTTTCTGCTCCGGCCTGACTTTCCTCTTCATCTAGGACGGATGTGAAGCACGATGACGATGATAAAGGCTTTTCTTTGGCCAACTTGTAGCTGAAGTGAAGGCAGATGGGCTGTTGCCATGGGCAACGATGTGCACCATGATCACCTGCTTCCTGGTCCGTCTGGTTGTGAAATGTCTGATAAACGTCTGGAACTCAAGGACCTGCTCTTGCGGTAAGTCTGGACCATGTCAGGTCAGACCCAGGCTCCACCTCTGGAGCAGAAACCAGACAACCGTCCTCTGGACCAGCAGTCCGCTGAAGGTGGACCTGTTCCTGGTTAAGGTGCAGGAATGTGATTCATGTCCCAGGACTTAGTGATGATGATGATTGTGGGGCTGAATGTGGCTCCAGTGACTCTGTCGTTCAGAGACCTGTAAGCCTTTGTCACAGCAGAGTTATTTTCGCTGCTCCCACAGAGCTGCCATCTGGACCTCCGGCTTTACCAGCTGGCTTAGTGGTGTCAGGCAAGAAAGTGTTTACCAGGTAAGATGGGAGCCTGACTGAAGATGGTCCTGACTTTTCCAGGCAGGAAAGGTTTGTGCCGCCGCTGAGGAGAGTTCAGGGCAGCCGGTTGAATAAGAAAGTTCAGTTCAGCAGTATCAACTCAGAATTTTCCAGGTTACACACCTGAAAGGTCCTCTCGGTCCTCTGGAGCTAGAACCAGTTCACCAGCTTCCAGCCTATCAGGGAGATTTTTCTGTTGCTGTTAATGTTACGTGTAAAAAACAGAGAGCAAAGCTGAAAACAAATTGTGGATAGCTTATTTTTATGTGGGTCTCTACGCATCTGAAACATTAGGTTTTTCCTTGGACATGTTCTTTTTTTTTTTAATCCATTGTTCCGCTGGCTTGAAACATTCCTGTGTTGACCTGGTAACCCCACCCCCAATGCAGGCTATGTGAACCGGTTCTTCTCTTTGGCCCAGCAACAAAGTGGTGCCAAGTCTTGACCCAGTTTTCAGAGCCAGGAACCAGTGCTTAGGCAGTGGAAAGCCAAAAGACCGTTTTTTCTCAGGCTCCAGCTCTGAACTGGCTCTGAAATTGGCTCAGACCAGTGCTCTCAGACTCTCATCGGGACTCTCAGACTGTCATCAGTGCTCTCAGACTCTCATCAGGACTCTCAGACTCTCATCAGGACTCTCAGACTGTCATCAGTGCTCTCAGACTCTCATCAGGACTCTCAGACTGTCATCAGTGCTCTCAGACTCTCATCAGGACTCTCAGACTGTCATCAGTGCTCTCAGACTCTCATCAGGACTCTCAGACTCTCATCAGGACTCTCAGACTGTCATCAGTGCTCTCAGACTCTCATCAGGACTCTCAGACTGTCATCAGTGCTCTCAGACTCTCATCAGGACTCTCAGACTGTCATCAGTGCTCTCAGACTCTCATCAGGACTCTCAGACTGTCATCAGTGCTCTCAGACTCTCATCAGGACTCTCAGACTGTCATCAGTGCTCTCAGACTGTCATCAGGACTCTCAGACTGTCATCAGTACTCTCACACTATCATTAGGACTCTCAGACTCTCATCAGAACTCTCAGACTCTCATCAGTACTCTCAGACTTTCAGACCATCATCAGGACTCTCAGACTTTCAGACTATCATCAGGACTCTCAGACTGTCATCAGTGCTCTCAGACTTTCAGACTATCATCAGGACTCTCAGACTTTCAGACTATCATCAGGACTCTCAGACTGTCATCAGTGCTCTCAGACTCTCATCAGGACTCTCAGACTGTCATCAGTGCTCTCACACTATCATTAGGACTCTCAGACTCTCATCAGAACTCTCAGACTCTCATCAGTACTCTCACACTATCATTAGGACTCTCAGACTCTCATCAGAACTCTCAGACTTTCATCAGTACTCTCAGACTTTCAGACTATCATCAGGACTCTCAGACTTTCAGACTATCATCAGGACTCTCAGATTCTAGAGCCCGACCGATAAATCGGCCGACCGATATATCGGGCCAATTTTGGCGTCTGGCTCATTAATCGGCATCGGCCAAAATGTGGCCGATATGAAAATTCTAGTTTTGCTTCAAACGGCAAATAGAAACTTCTGCTGCGAGCTTCTGCTCTCCCCCCTCCCTTCCTGAGAGCTGCTCGTGCTGCTCCATGCCTCCTCCCCCTCCCCTTACAGAGAGCAGCGCTTTCTCTGCACCCCCTCCCTGCTCCCCCTCGCACACACACACGCGCTACGCAGGCAGAGTTCAGCAGACTGATGCAGACGTTTAGTTTCCTCCTGGTAAGCTGAGACTTTCTAAAACTACATAAAACTACACTTTAGTGCTCCATGACAACAAAAGTCCTCGAGGAAACACGCTGTTAGAGCGCATTAAAGAGAGCAGGGGAGTTTTAAATGCGCTAGTTTTGGCGACAATATTAGCATTTTAACAGTGCAAGTTGCCTCTTTGTGAAATAAACAAAGATGCAGCTGCTAACTCCATCTCTACTATTAGCTAATGTCAGACTGTTATACAGCTGCTAACTCCATCTCTACTATTAGCTAATGTCAGACTGTTATACAGCTGCTAACTCCATCTCTACTATTAGCTAATGTCAGACTGTTATACAGCTGCTAACTCCATCTCTACTATTAGCTAATGTCAGACTGTTATACAGCAGTAAACGCTGTGTAAGTCGCCTCTTTGTGACACAAACGAGATAAATGCAACTGTTAACTTCCATCTCCACTGTTATCTAATATAAAATTATTATATTGTGTCCCTCTACACTTCATGCCATGCAGGTTTTACTGGGACTCGTAAATACAGAAGTTTAATTTTTTTGTTAAACTAATTAAAAAGCTCCAACTAATGTATTTATTTGTAATTCTGTTCAGATTTAAAAGCTGCAACATTGCTCTTAAATCTAGTTTAGTCCCTTGTGTTAAGTGGAAGATGGAACTTTTTGAAGCTTAAAGATGACAAATTTATATTTCTAAGGTGTTTTAGTGAATGAGTCTTTAAAATATATAATTTAAAAACACCTTCCATTAGTCTGTGTGTAATCACTGTAAGCTGTTTGCAGCAACTTGTTTTCATTTTGAAATGGTCATCTATAGTACTGAAACCTAATTACTAAAATACACTAAATGTATATAAATTCATTCCCAGGAAGAGGAGAAAAGTAAGGTGGAGCCACTTCACAAAGATTTAACAGGTGTGAGATGCAACATCTGCGGTGTGAACTTTAACCTGGGCTGCAGCAACAGTAAGACAGAAAACACAACAAATTTGTGTCAACACCTAAAACATCATCACAGATTCTGGATGTTCTGATTCTTAGTGTTAAATCACATTTTGGTCATTATAAGAATTTAAGTTGGACTACAGTTAGACAGTATGTATGTCCTGTGTGTCCATGTTCATTTTTTAATATCCTGGCTGATATATATCGGCTGACATCGGATATCGGCCAATATATTGGATATCGGGTTTTTTAAAGCCCCCAATATCGGTATCGGAATCGGCCTCAAAAATCCCATATCGGTCGGGCTCTATCAGATTCTCATCAGCACTCTCACACTGTCATCAGGACTCTCAGACTTTCAGACTATCATCAGTACTCTCAGACTCTCACCAGTACTCTCAGACTCTCACCAGTACTCTCAGACTCTCATCAGTACTCTCAGACTTTCAGATTCTCTATCATCAGTACTCTCAGACTCTCATCAGTACTCTCAGACTCTCATCAGTACTCTCAGACTATCATCAGTACTCTCAGACTATCATCAGTACTCTCAGACTTTCAGATTCTCTATCATCAGTACTCTCAGACTATCATCAGTACTCTCAGACTTTCAGATTCTCTATCACTCAGTACTCTCATCAGGACTTTCAGACTATCATCAGGACTCTCAGACTCTCATCAGAATTCTGTCTTTCATCAGGACTCTCAGACTCTCATCAGTACTCTCAGACTGTCACCAGGACTCTCAGACTCTCATCAGTACTCTCAGACTCTCACCAGTACTCTCAGACTCTCATCAGGACTTTCAGACTATCATCAGTACTCTCAGACTCTCATCAGGATTCTGTCAGAATATCATCAGGACTCTCAGACTCTCATCAGTACTCTCAGACTGTCACCAGGACTCTCAGACTCTCACCAGGACTCTCAGACTCTCATCAGGACTCTCAGACTCTCATCAGGATTCTGTCTGTCATCAGGACTCTCAGACTTTCATCAGGACTCTAAGCGTGGGGTCACATGGACACTTTTGTCATGATTAAAAGTCTAGAACAGGGATTAGATCCATATTTTTTGCATTATGTGACCGCACAAAAAGTCCGAAACAGTTGTCAAAACAGAACGGTTGGAAGTCTGGAATGCTTGATGCAAGGGGGCCAGGGGAGGAGGGAGGGGTTTTGATGTATCTTGTGCCCCTAATTATGTCTAACACATGGCATAAGGCATTCTTCTCTCCTTTGCTCGCATGCTTTCATTCTCTGTGACTTCGAGATGAATTAATTGTTGCAGAAAAACAATCAACAGGCTGACCAAAAGTCCATACTGTCAGCAGTATCTACAGTAAATGCTTGTTTGTCTTTGGTTTTAAGGGACAGATTCGTGAGTAGGTAGTGACCATTAGCGGCACCAGCTGGACTGGAGTTTTGCCGTCTCTTTCTATTTTTGTCACGGCATGATGAGGACGGTTTCATGCTCAAAACGTTTCAGAAAACAACCATGAGACTGCACAGAGTTGTTGGACCCCTGCTGCGAGGATCCAGGTAATTGAGGTCTAGTTTGTGTGAGGAAACCCATGAGACCATGCCCTCAGACTCTTGTCAGGACTCTCAGACTCTCACCAGTGCTCTAATAGCAAGGTCACATGGACATTTAGTCAGGATTGAACCATTTTCGAGTCTAGAAAAGGGATTAGATCCATATTTTATGCGCCATGTGACCATGCCAAAAACTCGGGAACAGTATTATATTAAAAATAATAATAATAATACATTTTATTTAAAAGCGCCTTATCAAAACACCCAAGGTCACTGTACACAGACACTGAAAAACATAACATTAAGACAATGATATAAAATGCAAAAACAAATTTTGCATTTTGACAGTTGTCAGAAAGGAACGGTTGCAGGAGGTCAGCTGCAGGAATATCCAGAACGGTTGGACCAGAGGGTGAAGTACCCACAACTGCTGTTAACTAAGCTGTCAGTACTCTGGCTGAGATGAAGGAATTACCATGAATGATCTGTTATCAGCCATCTGTTACCCAGGAACAATACAGCATCATTTCGCTGTGCATGGACTATAATTCATCTATCGGAGATTCCATCTGTTGTGTTTACACGGACGCTGGAAAAAGTGATCAATCGGTTGCATGTACTGGGACAGATTTAAACGTTCATAGTGCTTCTGACATGTGCAATGCCTCCTGGTAAAAATATCTAGTTGGTTTGAGAAAACCCATGAGACCGTGCCCTGCGACTCTGACCAGTACCTTGAGACTCTCATCAGTACTCTGAGACTCTGTTTTTTTCCTCTCAGCAGCTGTAACGCCCACTGACAACCTGCAGCACCTAGACGAGAGGGAAGACCGATCCAGCTCGGACAGCTAGTCAGGAATCTTGGATCTGAGGGACCAGTTTCCTGTCCACCTGAAACCAGCTACAAACTGGTAATTTCTGGTTTTTATCATCAGATGGCCCATGTACAGTAGCTATTGGGCACTAGGGATGTATATCGTAATGATTTTATCGATACTGATACCAATATTGATACACCTTATTGGAACTGATATTTATCGATACAACAAAATTTTGCTTAAACAATAAACACTTCACAAGATGTTAAAATACAATATTTTTTTTATCTCAACAAGGAGGATCAGAACATATCAGAAGACTTTCTTACAATTATTCGCTTCTAACAGAAGATCATGGAGAAAAACCAGACATAAACAAAAGCGTTCGTTGGAGGCACTTCTGCAGCATTTGACCAGGTTTTGTGAAGAAAAAGTAACATATTAACTAGGCATGTGCCGGTATGAAATTCTGCCGGTATGATAACCTTGAGCAAAAATATCAGTTTCAGGGTATTCCATGGTATCATGACTATGCTCGTAAATATTGTTTTTAAGTGTCTGGGTAAATAAAAACAACATTTACACATTTAAGTAAGAAAATGTTCAAATCTCCAAATTACTGCACATAAAACAAACTCAGCAATAAAAATGAGAGAAACAAGTGTTGCTCTAATAGCTCCACCAGCTCTTATTAAAACAATAAAAACACATTAAAAATAGAATAAAATAAAATACTCTAAAAATCATTTAAGTTACAAAAGATGATAACAATAATATCATCTTGGTGTGTTTAATGTTTTGATGCAGGGAGAGAAAGCGTGATAAAAGAACTCACCAGGACATTAAATCCTGTCTTTTTTGCGCATGTAAACTTGGTTATTACTCTTACTTTCTCTCGCCCACATTACAAATAAAAAAGTTGGCAACACGAAGCTATTCTGGGGAAAGCTATATTCCGAAATGTTTGTAAGGAGACTAGCATCATTTAGCTGTGCAGTTAGCATCGGTAACGGCAAGCATTAATTACCTTATCCTTCTTATGCTAAATGCTCTTTTTTCCCTGAGACAAGTCACATAAATGTTCATTTGAAGACGGCGTTACTTTACCTTAACTTTCACATAGAGTGATGGGAGTTGTCGGAGATGCAAAGTCATATTTGACATGTTTCCTCCTCTGACAGCAACTTTTTTAAGCATGTCTTGATGAAGGCACACCATCATCCTCAACGCCTTTGCCATCCTTTTTTTCTTTTTTTTTCTTTTTTTGCGGTATCCAAAATATTTCCATACTGCTGACTTGGTCTTTTTCGTTGGGTAAGAAATTCCATGCCGGGTTCACCCCCTCAGCTATCTTCCACGCTCTGCTATCCTAGGGCAGAGTCCAGCACAGTGAGTGCACAAAGCAAACACATCTGTACTTCTTCCTTTGATCTTTAATGGCGTTGGCATCGGCAACCGTCATGAATTTACTGCCACCAACTGGGAGTGTGCATCAGAACAGGCAGCGCACACCTGACTTGTACTCTCTCCTTGTGGTTAATAAGGCAGACTGAAGGTATGAAGGTATGACGGAAAATGTAATGGCTTTCATACCACAACATTTTTATACCGGTACATCCCTAATATTTACTTTCTCAGGCTGTAGCTGAGATCTCTCTGGACAGAGAGTCTTAGGCTACGTTCACACTGCAGGTCACACTTTCAAATGTGGTATTAAATCGGATACATATCCGATCTGTGTTGAAGCGACTGCGGTCTGTACGGGCAAGTCGCATTTTATCCGACCTCTTCTCTGAGATCGAGACAGACGTCCTTATTTCTGCACCAGATGAGACAGAAACGGAATGTAAACAATGGACTGAACAGTTAAATCGTATTTTTCTGGCTCTGATTGAACGTCAACCTGGAAACTAATGAAACTAATGAAAGTGTTGGGGGAAACTTTTTTGTGGTCCAGCAACTCAGTGTGTGAAGGTGAGTGAGACGGTGTGCACGCGCGGGGGAAGAGCATGCACCATCACCGCTGTTGATGAGGCCAGACGGGGAAAGATGTGTGTGAAATGTGTCCGGCTTAGAAAGGCACGTTCACCGCAGCAGGTAGAGAGAAGAACCGCGGTGATAAATGTGCAGAATTAAAATAAAGCCGCTTCTCTCCAGCATAACGCCCCCCCCCCCCCCCCCCCCCCCCTCTTGCGCGCGCTCAGTAGGCTAATCAGCTGATCACTATGAGTTTATTTGCACTGCAGCTGAAGTGCTTGGTGACATCATATCTGTGGAGAGATATGATTCCCTCAGAACATCTGATCCGAAACATCCTCATCCACCATCCTGCTCCGACGCTGATCCACACACTCCTCTGCATCCACACACTCCTCTGCATCCACACACTCCTCTGCATCCACACACTCCTCTGCATCCACACACTCCTCTGCATCCACACACTCCTCTGCAGCTACACACTCCTCTGCAGCTACACACTCCTCTGCAGCCACACACTCCTCTGCATCCACACACTCCTCTGCATCCACACACTCCCTCTGCAGCCACACACTCCTCTGCATCCACACACTCCTCTGCAGATACACACTCCTCTGCAGCTACACACTCCTCTGCAGCCACACACTCCTCTGCATCCACACACTCCTCTGCAGCCACACACTCCTCTGCATCCACACACTCCTCTGCAGATACACACTCCTCTGCAGCTACACACTCCTCTGCATCCACACACTCCTCTGCAGATACACACTCCTCTGCAGCTACACACTCCTCTGCAGCTACACACTCCTCTGCAGCCACACACTCCCTCTGCATCCACACACTCCTCTGCAGCCACACACTCCTCTGCATCCACACACTCCCTCTGCAGATACACACTCCTCTGCATCCACACACTCCTCTGCAGCCACACACTCCTCTGCATCCACACACTCCTCTGCAGATACACACTCCTCTGCAGCCACACACTCCTACACATGTAGCAGCAACTGTTCAACACACAGACGTCATCACAAATGCGTTCGTCTTCTTCCTCCGTCGTCACAAAACCCGCTCATACATTTGCCGACTGCCGCCACAAATTGCTTTCAACGTGAGTCCGCAATGACGGTAACCTCCATGTTTGTTTGCATTGGTTTCCATGACCACCGTTATGTGCGTGATGTCATTCATGTTTAACTGAGCATGCATGTCACTTCAGAAGCATGAGCTGTTCATATTGCAGTCGGCGACAGGCCACATTTAGAAATGTAATGTGAACACCCACACAAAAAGATCGGATCTGACAAAAAAATCGGAATTGAGCATTAAGACCTGCGGTGTGAACGTAGCCTTAGTGTCCTCCTCACCTACCTGCATCCAGCGTCTTTAACGCTGGAAGGACAGCGTGAAGGATAAGGGGAAGTGTGTTTGTCTTACTCCACCACAGTAATTCCGCAACAGTTAGGTAGACGTTCAGAAAGTATCAATAAGAGTATCATTTATCCATAATCTTAACGGTACCCTGGTATGGTTAAGATTGGGAACTTGGTACCATTACCATACTCAGTGTACATCCCTACTGGACACCAACAGTGTGTTTGAGCTTTTGAACTTTAGCTCCAGAATGAGGGAACATGCTGAGTGTGACGTGAACCTGAGTATGAAGATGATGAAAACTAGGCAACAGTGATGAAGTGTGTATATGAAGTGGTTTCCTTTGACAGAGGCCCCAGTCTCTGAGGGAATTTCTGTAACTGCTCAGAACTAGAACCACGTTGGGTGTCTTTAGTGTTGGAATAACTGGTTAGGGTTTGTGTTGCTGTACAGGTCCAGGTTTCAGAACGTTCTTCCTCCATCTGTTATCCAGGAACAATACAGATGTCTAACTAGGAATGTCCCGATACTGATACCAGCATCTGTACTGGCTCCAACACTGGCCCATTTCGCTGAACTTGTACTCGCTCACGACAGCACCAATGCCTACTATAGACTAATCCCATGAGCGCTTTGTGTGTGTTGTGCCATCTTGCAGCGCCGCCATTGCTTAAGGCTCCAGTCCCCATTACCTCGTACCTCCTAACATTAGAAGCAGCGTGAATATCAGGATATACAACGATGGACAGTCGTCTAAGGTCATGATAACCTATGTTATCTGAAGATCTCTAAGTTATTCTAACATATTACTTTTACATCGGAGCATTAATATAAACTAATTTTCATCTCCAGAAACTGGCTTTATTGACAAGCCACACTGGAATATAAAACACAAATCTCATTATTACTTATCAAAGTTGGTTTAAACAATTAAACTCTTCCAAAGGTTGTTAGTTTTCTATTTTGTCTTATGTTTGGCTTTTGGTATTGTTTAAGGACTGTACAGATCACGTAGCCTTCACATGTCCTGCAGATGAAACTAAAGACTGCAGGACATCGTCTACCCAATGCGTTTGTGTTTGGGACTGAGCAATTTTTTTTTCTGGTCCCAACATTGCCCTGATCAGAGCAAATAACGTTATATTTCACAATATCTCCCAGATTAGCCATTAACGCTCAACATCACCACAGCTGTCTCTGTTAGTGTCACTTTCAGCAGCATAGATGCGTGACATATAGTGTCAGATTACCAAGTGTGTACCATCATTTCTTTTACGTTTTTTTTGTTGTGTGTCTGCATGCTGGAGCTGAACTGAGTGGACTGGGAGATGGTCTTGCTGAATTACAGTTCTAGTCTGGTTCCTGTAAGGTCTGATGTCCCCATCTTCCTCATCATCATCACTCTTCTGAACTGGCTGATGTTGAACTTATATTATTATTTAATTGATTTTGAAATGATCAGTAATAATGTAAAAGATCAATCAGTCAGTGATAAGTCCATGGAGTCACAATATTGTTTAACACTTCGAATCCCAACTGCCTAGAAAATTCGGTTCCATAACAACAATTCCTACCTGCCGAGGTCTGTCGGCTTCTGGCATTTTTAGGGGTATTAACGCCTCATCAACTCGGCTTCTATTATGCAAATAAGTCCCGGAACAGCAAGCAGCATGTTCTTGCAGACAGAGTCACCTGAGCTGGAGGCAATCGCCATTCCGACATTCCTCCACTCCGACATAGTTCCCCTATTGTCGAAATGGCAGCACTTAAATTTCTGCTAAAGGTCTCATCATTCCGACAATTTTCTCATTCAATGGTCGGAATGATGGTATTTAAAGAAAACAAAAACATCCCACCATTCCGACAGTTCCTTTTAAAGCCCTTTCATTCAGATTTTTACGTGCTTTTACAACAGATGGACTGCACAACCTTGCAAACCAACTTAAAGGTGTCATAACCTGGTGTTTTACATACCCGATCCTTCTTAAATTATCTTCACATGAATTTTTAATTCTAGTTGGGTGGGAGGAAAATTTAATGAGCTCATTTTAACCTCTTTTTATCTCCAACTATTGTTTGTCACGAGAATATGTACGAGAATCAGAGCTGTCTGTATGAACGTTCACGAGGCAAACGTCAAAGCCAAAACAAAGTTTTATCAGGACAGAGCAGGTGAAGGAAATGATGTCCCAGCAGAGAAAAACGTGATAAAAACGTAACGGTGCGGCTGATGGAGAGGATCCGGAGTAAAAGGGCTGGACTCTGATGGATATAAGGAGCGGACGTCTGACGTGAAGTTAACCAAACAGTGTTAGTTTCTGTAGCTACATTAGCAGCTTGTCCGCTCGTCAACCACCGTTTACTGGTCTCTGACACAAAAGATAATAAGTTACACAGCAGCAACACTTACCGACTGCACATCCTCACTGAGAAATATAATCCACTGCTCCCTGGTAAAGCTGTCCCTCCTGTTAGAGCACTGAAAACTGCTGAATTTCTGCCGAGGCAACTCAGCATGGCAATCTCCCTCCTCCTCCTCCTCCTCCTTGTCGCCGGCGTCCTTTCTGACAAAGCTGGTCTACTCTGTGGCAGGTAATCAGCTGCCTTCAGGTGGTGCTGAAGACGCTAGCTGCTAAGCTAGCGTCTTCTCTCTAGTTCACATCATAACAGCTGATCATAACGACTCCACGGCAGGTAATCAGCTGCTTTTAGGTTGCACTAAAGAGGCTAGCTTAGCAGCTAGCAGCCTCTCATTCACGTCATTGGGAGAAAGAAATCCAATCCATGTTTTAACGTGAAAAAGTGGGATTTCCGGGTGATGACTCCTTCAATAATCTCACAATCTCCTTAAACGGAAAATGTAATATGCCCCCACGTATTAATGTAATTTGGCTGGTCTGAAACATGTTAGATTCATGTCTGAATCTCAAAAATCACTGACTGTCAGCAAAAATACAGCCTCGTCACGTCACGTCAGCAGCCGGAGCCTCCACAGAGCGGTGCGCCTGCATCTGGCATCATATGCAACATGTCGCACAAAGCCGGCGTTACACTAAATATTATTTTCTTTTATCTCCAGACACACCGTGGGTCATCCAGGTTCGGTGAAATGGTTCGGAAAGAAGCTGGATAAATCCAGATAAGAACTGAGCTCCATCACAACTGTTTAAAAAATCTGATTTCAGAGGCTAAAACTTTATTGAACACACAATTAAAGAAATCACCTGCGCGCTCGCTCTCCACATAATTTAAAAAGCAACAGGAGACGATTGAAGCCCACAATTCTGTTAATTAGGCCTATATCTAAATCTTGTAGTTATTCATTTATTTAATTTGTTAACATTTTAAATCAGTAATTAAAGCAACCTTTACCGATCTTGCATTTCAGAAAGCACAGCAAGATTATTTGAATATAAACAGTCCCGCCTCACTTCTAAGACACACCCCCTCATTCCTTCTGCCTCCCAATGCAGAAGCAAAGGTCTGACAGGCAGGTCCGTTGGACAATCCTAGAGGTGCACCCCACTTCAAGGATTGGTTGGAGTTTTCATTGAATATTTACAGATTGGAATAATATTTTATTTTGATTAATGGTGGGTCTGTCTTGTATTTCAGAGTTCCACTACCTCATTCATAGCATTTTACGCTGTTAAAAAAAAATAGTGTAAGAATGCAACATTGGTAAGGGTTGCTTTAACTATTTGCTGTCATTGTATCCGTCTGGTAGCCTATCCTGCAGTGCACTGCAGTTTCCAGTGACAGTTATTGGGGGTTCTTGGCTTGATATTGGGCTATATTCATTATATTTTTTATTTAAAGGCCTCCTTCCACTGAAAACCCGTTTAACTTGCTCCTTCTGAAATACGGAGGGTTTCCCCTTGTTTACTTACACATGCTGACTTGCTAGCGTTGCGTTCCCCCCAGTCGGCTGTGCTTCCTCATCACAGAAACAATACGAAGAAAAGAGCGAATCGGGAACAGCCTCGCACTTCTACGTCACATTGCAAATAGCGTATCCCACGTGGGGTTTCTATCTGTCCATTGGAAGGCAGGTAACCCTCCACTACACACTAGAAGTAAAGACAGCACGACTGTAGCTTCGGAGTTGAGAAGCTAATTAGCTAACTGTTTGTTAGCATGGCGGAACAAACTTGTTTGTCGGCTCTATTTCCTGTCTGTAACAAAATAAGAGCGGAGGGCGGAGCTTCCTTCATACACTGATGGGAGGCAGCCAATCAGACGGAAATTCATGAGAAGGACCCGGAAAAGCTGCCGTTGGACCACAAGCCTCTCTTCTAGTATACAAATACAGCTGGATACAAAGATACCAGAAGGTTTTTTTAAACAGAAACGATGCAGAATGCATTCAATAATAATGGAGAACACAGAAATATTCATGAAATCACCATGGAAGTACAACTTGGTGAGCAAGACTCTGGAGCACTTTTTTAATATTTCAAATGCAGCCGGAGATCAGGATGGCTTCTCGTTTTCACCCAACTTTCATATAATGGAGGTCGATTGAGCCCGAGCCAACAAGGTCCTTAGAAGTCCACAAAAACTTGTCAATATTCCTCCATACTGCTCGTCCAATGTAATCCAAGTGTCCTGAGTGGGTAGCGTCCAGAATTTACTCGAAACTACGCCATTTAGTATATTTTTAGAGCCTAAATAGAAGTACATCGCATCTTTTGCGCGCACGCCGATGCGCGTTCATGAAACTACGGAAGGCGCGGCAGACGAGATCGCGCGTTTTCTTTTTCTTTCATTATTTGTTTTAAATCAATATCCAACTCCTCTTGTGTTTGTCCCGGTTCGTCTGCAGCTCTGTTGCTCTTAGCACAATGTAAACAGTGAATTTCTTCTTCTACGCTTGTATTATCGGCAGCGTTGGCTCTGAACGCCGAGGCTTCCGTAGTTTCGTGGATGCGCAGGTGCGCGCTCTGTGGAGTGATATATTCTTCTTTTTAGGCTCTAAAAATATAGTGAATGACGTTGTTTCGAGTAAATTCTGGACGCTACCCACTCAGGACACTTGGATTACATTGGACGAGCAGTATGGAGGAATATTGACAAGTTTTTGTGGACTTCTAAGGACCTTGTTGGCTCGGGCTCAATCGAACTCCATTATATGAAAGTTGGGGAAAAACGAGAAGCCGTCCTGATCGCCAGCTGCATTTGAAATAATAAAGTGTTCCAGAGTCTTGCTCACCATGAGGGTAAGTGGAAAATAAAGTTAAATCGTTCTGTGGGTGAACTATTCCTTTAATGACTGCATTATTTTATTCACTGTGAATTGGTGCAGTTATAGGTACACCTACAATCTTGTCTGAGAACTTTTATAGCATCAGTGGCTATATTCAGTTTCCTTTCAATATTTACATGAGTTTGTAAAGCGTATGAAACATTTTGGCAGGTGTTTAATTCATGATTGTGTTTTTAAAAAAATACTCAGCGATGCAACAGCGCTCGGCAATTTCACCTACAAATAGCAGCAATCCTTAAACCCTATCTCAGTGTTTATTATAATGATAAACGCTGCAAAAGCTTCGGCCTATCAGAAATATTTTCTTTTTTTTATCTTAACAAAGACTAGGAGCAGTCGAACTATTAATCTAATTACAAGCAACTTGTTTCACCTGCAAGGCAGGGTCAGCGACGGGAGGGGGAGAAAGGAAAAGCGGCTGCTGTGTTCAAGTGTTGCCATTTAAATTGGTTGAACACAAACACCTCACACATCTCTCTAATCACCGGTTTTATTTATTGATTTATTTATTTTTTTAAAAAGGAGACCCCGAGCCCGGCCGTGCCCGTGGTGATGATATGGTCACTGGCCCAAAGCCCAGCCGTCGGGCTTGGGGCTCCAGTGCAGGGCTTTCTTTGGAGGGTTTGGAGGGAAAACTGTGTTTTATTCTTTGGCATTTTACTAGACTGTGTTGTGGCAGTCGTGGAGGCTGTGACATCCACATTCTCTGATTTGTAAAACAATAGGGACATAGATAGGGCAATTAACCATGGTAGTTGGGGGTGGGGGGTTACTGGTGGGTGGGGTGGTGGTGTGGGGGGAAATCTGAAAATCCCTGGGATTGCTGGTGGTAAAGATTAACTTCCATCATCATGTCATTAACATTTCTGTGTTCTCCATTATTATTGAATGCATTATGCACCATTTCTGTTTAAAAAACCTTCTGGTTGCTTTGTTTCCAGCTGTATTTGTATGCTAGAAGAGAGGCTTGTGGTCAAACGACAGGCTTTTACGGCCCTTATGTGACGCGAAAAAAAAGACGTCTCTGATTGGCTCCCTCCCATGAATGTATAAAGGAAGCTCCTCCCCCCGCTTGTGTGTAACAGAGCACACGAATAAGTTTGTTCCGTCATGCTAGTAAACGCTAGTTAATTAGCTGCTCACCTCGACAGCCACAGTCGCGCCATCTTCACTTCTAGTGCGGAGGGGAGGGTTCCTGCCTTCCCATGGGCGGGTATAAACCCACGGTGGCGAAGGCCTTTTCGATGTGACGTAGAAGCAAAAGGCTTTTCCTGATTCGCTCGTCTCTGTATTGTTTCTATGAAGAGGAAACAGCCAGTGGAGGCGACGCACCACTTGCAAGTGCAACATGTGTATGTAACTAGGGGCGACCCTCCGTTTTTCAAAAGGAGCAAGTTAAACTGGTTTTCAGTGGAAGGAGATCTTTAAGTGGAATAATTGTGATATCTGATTAAAAATGTTAGCAATTACTTTAGACAGATTATTTCATGTTTATTTATTCATTGGCTCCTGTAATGCTCTGATGAGACATTTTTCTTCGTCATGTAAAATGTGTCCCTTTTGTAAATTCACTATTACTTGATGAATTCCATATTTTTACTATGAATATGAACTAAAGACAGCTAAGGTTGTATTCTACAGCAGCACTGCATTTACAGGGTTCCCACGCATCCTGGAAAACACATGGAAAATGTCGAAAAGTGTAAAATGTATTGCAAAAGCTTGAGTTGTCCTGAAAAATAATTTTCCTCCCTCTGCTTCGTGTCTGCAGCACCCTTGCTTCATCATCTTTCTCCCCTCTTTGTCTCTGCTTCGTGTCTACTTCACCGCCGCTTCTTTGTCACCACTTTGTTTGGTCCTCATCTACTTCGTGTCTACTTTGTCGCCGCGACAGTGGCTCAGGTGGTAGGGTAGAGCAGGTTGGCCAATGATCGAAGGATTGGCGGTTCGAATCCCGATCCCCCAGCCATCTGTCATTGTGTCAAGACACTTAACCCTCCTTGCCTCCAGTGAGGGCCTCACAGGTGTATGAATGTGTGTGAATGTTCTGGTGACGGTTGGAGGGGCCGTAGGCGTGAAAAGGCTGCCACGCTTCCGTCAGTCTGCCTCAGGGCAGCTGTGGCTACATATGTATTTAACCATCACCAAGTATGAATGAGGAGTAAAAGAATTATGGACCTACTGTGAGCGCTTGGAGAGCCCTGCAAGAAAAAGGGCAATATAAATCCAATCCATTATTCTCTGTCGCTGCTTCGTCGTCACCGCTTCATCGTCTCTTCGTTCTCTTCGTCTCAGCTTCATCGTATCTTCATCTCTGCTTTGTGTAAACTTCATCGCTGTATAAAATATAAGCTACAATTGTAGAACACTTATACAAAAGCTTGGGGTGGAAGTTATTAGTCTACGTTGTGATAACTTGACTCGTACTGTAGCAGCTGGAAAAGCCCTGAAAATGTCCTGGAAAACAACCTTTAGAAAAGAGTGGGAACCCTGATTTAGACTTTGTCCAAGCCTTATTTTAGGCTGTTTACTGTATTTATATACGTTCGTTAGACATGTTAGATTATTAATCCAGCCAATAAATCCTACAGAGTTCTTTGCAATCATTTTAAAAAATGTCAAAAATTTTACACAATTTTCCCAACTGCACCACAACATTAAATTTTAGGTCTCCCCCACCTGTTAAGTCCCACTTAAACCAGTGGTTATAGAAAATTACATCACAAAATCATCTCTAGTTTTCTGGAAAGCAGCTTGGCTGAAGAATGTATCTCCGCAGATCCTCCTGGGTGCGTTAGAAGGTTGTAATATCTGCAGAAATATGAAGTTCTCCCAGTAAACGTTGAGCCTGGGAATCAGAGCAGAGCAGCGTTATCAGGCCTGCAGCCACAAGCACAGCTTTGTCTGAATCATGACTATCATGTGTCTGTATGTGTGTGAGCTGTTTATAGCTTTGAAGTGTTTTTTAAGGACTAGAAATGCAGCGTAATCAGAGCAACAGGTCAGCTGAACATGTGGTCCTCATCAGACTGAGACCAGACCTCCAGTCCGTTCAGGAACTGGAAACTGGAAGCGGATGACTCCGGTCCAGGCTTTACACAGAAACATGGAGCTTCTGGAGGACAACAAGTTTTTATCCTGGTTTCCATCCAGTTTTTCACTGACGCATCAGCAGACATGAACGCTACGTCTCTGCAGTTCCAGTGCCAAGTATCCAGGCAGGAATCCTGACAAACAGCTGGTTTTATTGGATCAGATCGTGGTCTCAGTCAGACCTGCCTCTTCAGAAACAGCGAGTGATAAAACCAAGTCAGAGCTGCACAGAGCTGCTGTCCTGAGGGAAACTATAATGTTGTAGGAGTTATTTTTCCAGCACAGGTCTAGTTTTACCAACACCATCCACCTGAACACGTTAGGATCATTTCCCAACCTGACCTGTTTCTGCCAGTCAAACCCACAACCTGGCCTGCACCTCAAACCCATTGGTAAACGATCACCTTTTTCTGCCCTCCTGTTCTGATTTCACCTTTCATACTTGGTTTGGCAAAGGGAGAACTAAATTTGAGGACCTTTAGAACCAAGGGACTGGTTCTATGTCCTTTTCAGAGGTTTCAGAAAAATATAACTTACCCAAGTCCCACCTGCACTATATTGCCAAAGTATTTGCTCATCCATCTAAATGATTGAATTGGGTGTTCCATCCCTTCCATGTCCACAGGTGTATAAATAAAACAGCTCGGCATGCAGACTGTTTCTAAAAACGTGTGAAAGAATGTGTCGCTCTCAGGAGCTCAGTGAATTCCAGCGTGGAACTGTGATAGGATGCCACCTGTGCAACAATCCAGTGGTGAAATTTCCTTGCTCGTAAATATTCCACAGTCAACTGTCAGCTGCATTATAAGAAAATGGAAGTGTTTGGGAACGACAGCAGCTCAGCCATGAAGTGTTCGTCCACGTAAACTGATGGAGCGGGTCAGTGATGCTGAAGCTCATAGTGAGAAGAGGTGGCCAACTTTCTGCAGAGTCAATCACTACAGACCTCTAAACTTCATGTGACCTTCAGATCAGATCAAGAACAGTGACAGAGAGCTTCATTGAATGGGTTGCCATGGCGACCAGCTGCATCCATCCATACATCACCAAGTGTAATGCAAAGCGTGGATGCAGTGGTGGAAAGCAGCCGCCACTGGACTCTAGAGCAGTGGAGGTTCTCTGGAGGGACCAATCATGTTTCTCTATCTGGTGATCTGATGAAGGAGTCTGGGTTTGGCGGTTGCCAGGACAACGGTACTTGTCTGACTGCATTGTAAAGTTTGGTGGAGGGGGTATTATGGTGTGGGGGTGTTTTCAGGAGCTGGGCTTGGCCCCTTAGTTGCAGTGAAAGGAACTCTGAATGCTTCAGCATACCGAGACATTCTGGACAATTCCATGTCCCAACTTTGTGGGACCAGTTTGGAGCTGGCCCCTTCCTCTTCCAACATGACTGTGCACCACAAAGCAGGTCCATGAAGACCTGGATGCAGAGTCTGGTGTGGAGGAACTGGACTGGCCTGCACAGAGTCCTGACCTCAACCCCATAGAACAGCTTTGGGATGAATCAGAGCGGAGACTGAGAGCCAGGCCTTCTGGTCCAACATCAGTGTGACCTCACAAATGTGCTTCTGGAAGTGACATCCCATAGGTGAGTCAAGGCAGGTGAGCCGATACTTTTGGCAATATAGTGTATATCGTTTCTTCCAGGTAAGACACTTCATTCAGAATCAGAATCATAAATTTCCTAGTCGTCCCCCAGAATATCTGGTTGACTTGCTACTGGCTCTTGATCCTGAACAAAAACGACTGATTTCTAGCATTTACAGCCTCACTGATTCCTCACTGATGCCCCAGTATCTGGACCCAAGGACTCATGGGAGCAAGAGCTTGGGACCTCACTGCCTGAGGATTATTGGCAATAGGTTTTAAGGATGATTTCCCTCCTCGTCGATCTGTGTGAGGCACGTCCTCTTGCATTTTTAAGTTGTACACAAAGCCCACTTCACTAGTTGGAGGCTGTCTGGGATTTATCCCAATATAAATAATTTGCATAAAAGGTGCAAACAATATCCAGCCAACCACTCCCATGTGTTTCGGTCCTGTCCCAGGCTTGCCATATTCTGGTCTGAAATCTTCAAAACTCTTAGCACAGCATACCATCACTCCCGATCCTCTCTTAAGCCTGGGATACACTGTGCGATATTTTCAATTGTTGCTCGCAGCCCCAACTCAAATTGTGTGAGAGTTCAAAAGTTCACAGCTTGCGACGTTTGTCCTCACACTGTACGAACCGACGCTCGGATGCAATCTGTTCCTCTCACACTGTTCTTCCTCAAAGACATGTCAGGGTCAGGAACAATCCCGACATGCAACGCAATAAGTACAGCTTGTAGTAGAAGAAGAAGACAGAGAAGAAGACGACGACAACAATAACAGTATGCTATCACCAAAAAAAAATGTGCTGCCTTTGTGATTTGTGCTCTTTTTCATGAAGAATTTACCAAAATTTACCAATAATGTTCATTCTTCCATCGGTTACTTTTTTTTTATTATCAAGGATGGAAGCTATTTTCAGGACGTTATTTTCTAAATCCAGCAGATTTAACGGTAATCCGGAAGAATTTCTTTCAGCACATGTGCAGATGAGCTGACGATCATGCTTTCTTATATTTACTGTATTTTATTTTCTTGTATTTTAATCATTCCCTCTGTACAGCACCTTGTGACGTCCCCTTGTCTGTGAAAGGTGCTATAGAAATAAAACTTACTTACTTACTTACTTACTTCCTGAACAGATCGTGCAGTGACACAGCCAATGCTGACAGTCAGTCTGGAGCCCTGGTTGATGATGTCATCGTGACATCATCAACCAGTACTTTTACGCTTACGAGTCAGCGTGAAAAGTAAGGATGCATGATACTGGAATTTTGGCCAATATCCGACATGCCAATATTTTAAAACTCATGTGGCCGATAACCGATATCGATACCGATATTAAAGCTGAAAAAATAGGCAGTCATTGCAAATAGCAGTTTTGTTATCCGTTTCCGACACTGAAAAATAGATGTGGGAAAAAAATATCAGTACAGTGAAATATTGTGATATTTTCACATGCTAAAATCAAATTTATATTTAAAAAACGGTATAGATCTATTTTACTCATAGAATCTAAGAAATGATTAAATATTGCAAGATTTCGTTAGTAAAATAGATCGATGCTGCGTTTTTAAATGTCAATATATCAGCCTATGAAAATATTGCAAAATTTTGGTGTTTCTCTTGAGATTTCATAACAGAACGATAAAATATTGTGAGATTTCATTAGTAAAATAGATCAATACCCCACTTTTAAATGTCAATATAATATCAGCATATGAAAATGTAAAGATATTTCAGTGTATCGATCCCCCCCAATGTAAACCTACATGATTGTTTGGGTCTACATCAGGGATCACCAATTCCGGTCCTAGAGGGCCGATGTCCTGCAGGTATTAGGAGTCTGTAAAAAGTCTGTAAAAAGTGTTTTACAGACTTTTTGAAGAAGATTTTTTTTATTTATTTGTAGATGTTTTTACTTTAGAAACAGTGGCGTGATCGGTTAAATATCAGTGAAATATCAGTGGGGCGGCTGATGTCCGATACTGAGTTTTAAGGCCGATAACGATAGGGGGCCTATTATATCGTGCATCCCTGGTGAACAGGCCCAGCTGAGCTGAGCTGTTGAGGCCGTTTCCTGAAGGAAAGCCTCCTGCCCGGCGCACTGTAAGGACCTCCCTGTTAACATCATGTTTCTAGCAGCTATTGATCATCGATCAGGCAGATTGATCTGCTGATTGGTCTGAAACCTGCAGAGAAATGGGTCAGCCGTTTAGTCGTCTGTCCTGGGATTAGATGGTGTATGTCTCTCCTGCTATTCCTGCCATAGTTGCTATGTGTGTGATGTCACAGCCTAACTCTTACCCCTTTGGCTCTGTCTCTCTCTGTCTGTTCCAGGTCAGGTGGGGGGGTGAGCTGACGGTGGACTGAGCAGAGTCTGGGGGGGTGGGGGGTGGGAGGGGGCAGCAGGGCTGTTGGAGCTTTAGTGGTGCTGTGGTTCTGTTCAGAACCAGTCAGAACTCTACAGACCAGCAGAGACGAGTCAGCCCCCTGGAACCCCCCCCCCCCCCCCCCCCGTTTGATGCCAAGGTTTACGGGATAGCAGCAGGCCATGGTGATGAGGTGGGTCTCCAGCTTCATCTCCTTTTAGACTGCTGCATTTACATCGTGTTTCTTCATGCTTTGGGGGTCCTCTGGTGCCCCCACCCTCTGTTGCCCCCCCTACACCTGCTGCCACCACGGCCGGCCACCCCAGTCGCCTCGTTGCCATGCCAACAGAGACATTGGCCCCAGCCCTGCCAGATAGCAAGGCCACCGGCCCTGCAACTCCCTTCAGTTCAAGTGTACCCCTCCGCATCCTCAACAAGGGCCCCGAATACTTCAGGAGACAGGTACGGTCCCCCCCAGAGATGCTGATGTCCCATGCATGTGTGACTCAGACCCTGAAGAATCACTTCCAGATTATTTTACTACAATTACAGATAAACCGATTCATTAAAAACCTCAGATTTTTTGTGTGTGTGCATAGGCTACTTACGTATATGTATATAAATATATATATAAATAAATATATGTATATATATTTATATATATATATACTGTATATACATATGTATGGTACTACCCAAAAAGTTAGAATATCCTGAAAAAGTTTATTTATTTCTGTAATTCAGCTTAAAAGGTGCAATTTACATATTGTATAGATAAATAATATGCAAATCAATATATTCCTAGCTTATATTTGTTTGGATGTTGCTGATTAGGACTTGCAGCTTAAAGGAGTGATGACATAGCAGTTAAAAACTAGTTTATGTTGTTGGCATTACTGCATATGTAAATACTCCAAAGAAAAAAATGGCATTTTTTACAGCGGAGTATTGTTTTGAAACGCCAGACCTCACTTCCTCAGTAATACAGTTGGGTCCGGTGATGATATGGAGCTTTACCCGGAGACCACGTTGACTTCATTTTGATTGGCTACACCTTATTTGGCTATGACCTTATTTGGAGAATCTAGGTCAAGCTGCGGTCGGAGTTTGCTAAAGGCTAACTGTTAGCATCATGTGCACTTCAGACAGTGAGCTACGTTTATCAGACAAGACAGCATTTAGAAAATAAATAAACTTACAGGTAATGACAAGGTTGTGGCCCCCTCCCTCAGTGTTCCTGCAGAAGTTTTCTTTTAAATCCATTTGTTTGAAAATCCAGACCTGACTGCACAGAAGTTACTACTAGCTCCATACACGAAGCTGAATCAGACAGGGAGGGGAGGGGGGGAGCGGACGGTGCATAAACCGTTAGGAGAGAGAGAGGGGCGGCGCTGTTTACTTGATAGTGTGCTCTTATTGGAGCAATTAAATTACGTAGAATGATAGAACTACGTAGAATGATGGAACTACGTAGAATGATGGAACTACGTAGAATGATGGAACTACGTAGAATGATAGAACTACGTAGAATGATGGAACTACGTAGAATGATGGAACTACGTAGAATGATAGAACTACGTAGAATGATAGAACTACGTAGAATGATGGAACTACGTAGAATGATAGAACTACGTAGAATGATAGAACTACGTAGAATGATGGAACTACGTAGAATGATAGAACTACGTAGAATGATAGAACTATGTAGAATGATGGAACTACGTAGAATGATAGAACTACGTAGAATGATGGAACTACGTAGAATGATGGAACTACGTAGAATGATGGAACTACGTAGAATGATAGAACTACGTAGAATGATAGAACTACGTAGAATGATGGAACTACGTAGAATGATAGAACTACGTAGAATGATGGAACTACGTAGAATGATAGAACTACGTAGAATGATGGAACTACGTAGAATGATGGAACTACGTAGAATGATGGAACTACGTAGAATGATAGAACTACGTAGAATGATGGAACTACGTAGAATGATAGAACTACGTAGAATGATGGAACTACGTAGAATGATAGAACTACGTAGAATGATGGAACTACGTAGAATGATAGAACTACGTAGAATGATAGAACTACGTAGAATGATAGAACTACGTAGAATGATAGCCTGATGTCTGATTCAACTGTTTCTGAGCAGAGAGACAAAGCTGACAGACCATAAACATGAACTTTGATTCTCACTCTGACATTCACATGACCTCATCAGTGCACAACAGATCAGATTTTACCCCCAAAACCCCAGAAAAGTGAAACTTGATGTCATGGCACCTTTAAGAAAACCTCATCATGTTATGTAGAAGCTAGAATCTGATAGGCTACCACCATCATGTTACGGAAGCCAGAAGGTCACATCCATGAACAATAATCCGTTTCTCCCTCCATCTCAGGTGGACCCCAACCCCAAACGCCTCAGCGCTGTAGAGAGGCTGGAGGCTGATAAGGCCAAGTACGTGAAGAGCCAGGAGGTAATCAACGCCAAGCAGGAACCCATTAAACCGCCCATCCTGGCCAAACCCACCGTCGGCCATGCTCTGCTGTCCAAGAGAGGTTCAGGGTCCGTCGGAGGAGGGAATGGGGGTGGGGTCCCGTTTAAAGCATCCAACAACAACGCCAAGTCCGACACATGCCCGACCAGTAGTGGCGTCAGCAAACGGGACAATCTGAATCTCGAGATCCTGAAAAACCTGCTGAACTCGTCCTCGTCTCCAGGAGCGACGTCAGAGGGACTGGCGAGCGGAGCAAAGAGCGCTGTGCTGATGAGGTCATCGGGGATGGCCCGGAGCTGGACCCCCTCTGGGTAAATGAGCATCAGACACACATCTGTCACGTCTGGCTTGTACAGTTGCAGTTAGCCAGATTCTGCTCCAGGTTCCTCAACGGGTAACCTGTGTGGTCCCAGTAAAACCAGTCTCTCTGTCCCTGCAGGATGCCGCTGACCTACCGATCCACCATGACCCTCAACGAGCAGCCGGCGGACTCGGCCCCCAGCCCGAGCACCTCGCACTCCCTTAGATCCTTCTCCCACTCTCTGAAGGTCCCACCAGCCAGCGGTGGGGGGCGCCGCAGCCCCCAGCAGTGCAGGAACCTGAACCTGAGCAGACGGGTCCAGGAGGAGCGGGGATGCGACCGAGAAGTCCTGGACCGGTCTCACTCCCCCCTCCCCCCGCTGCTTACCTCCCACTCGTCGTCCGACCTGCTGCGGCTGTGCAACGGCAAACCGCTGCGCAGCGCGCGCTCCAGCAGCTCCTCCGCCCCCCCCCTCCCTCCCAAACCCAACCCCGCCTCCCTCCCTCCTCCCGCCCTGTCCCTGTCTCTGCCCCCCCCCCCGCCCCCCACTGCCCCCCCGTGACAACGCCACCCCTCAGTCGCTCCCGTGCGAGCCAGAGGACCCCCCCACTGCGGAGCCGGAGCCAGGCTCAGCCGTGGCCCGCCGCTCCTCGCTGCACCGCTCCAAGTCGGACCTGTCAGACCGCTACGCCCGGGCGGGCGCCGACGTGGAGCGCTTCTTCAACTACTGCGGCCTGGACCCGGAGGAGCTGGAGGCCGTCGGGCCCGAGAACTTCGCGCGGGCCAACTCGGACATCGTCAGCCTGAACTTCCGCTCTGCCTCCATGATCTCCTCCGACTGTGACCGCTCGCGCCGCTCCTCCAACGACGGTGTGTCGGAGGGTGACGAGGGTGAGGATGAGGAGGAGGAGGCCGGGGAGCGCGTGCCCTATGGCATCTCGGCAGTGGAGCGCAACGCCAGGGTCATCAAATGGTTGTACAGCATCAAACAGGCGCGGGAGACCCAGAAGGTGTCCCACGTCTGAGCCCGACGTCCCATGGACAATCCAGATCCACAGAGGCGAGAGACGGAGGACAATGGGACAGGTGTCAAACTTAAACAGGTGTACATGAAGTCTGCCGAGCAGTGCAGCATCCATGGAACCAAACGGAGATCAGGTTCATCCAGCAGCTGGCGCTTCTTTCATCTTCTTGCAGGACTTCGTGCTTTCGGTCAGAAACGTTTGCTTTCTTCTTTCCCTTCGCAGATTATCAGACGGATGTGCTGAAGTCAGAATCACTCCAAGCTTTCACCTCTACACGGTAGCGACCTGGTCTCCATCAGGGCCCGTGCCTCCCACAGTGGTTAAATCCACTCCCACGTACAAGCTGGCTGCTGAGCGAACAAGGAATTGCAACATCACAGTTAAATAAACAATAAAGACAAAGAAATGGATGAAGAAGTGGAAAAAAAACTTCTTCATAGCTTATGAAGTTATTTAACCATCAACCTTTTATATATGTTTATACTGTAAACACGTACACACAGTCGTCCTCAAAATTATTCATACTCTCAAACTGAAGAGGGAAAAACATCAGCTGTCAGTGAAATAAACTGAAATAGACAAAATAATAAATAAAAAATTTCTATGAAAATCGTGACATTGATTTTGAATTGTGGTTTGAAAGAAATTTTTTTCAAATTATTATTTCCAATCACAATTCAAAAGCAATTCACTTTATTTCACTAAATTATGATTTCATAAATTTTTATGTGTTATTAGTTTCTTTAGTTTTCTGTTATTTGAATGACCATTGTGAATTTGGCCTTTTCTTTAACTGGTGGGTATGAGTGATTTTGAGGATGAGTGTATACTTGTGTGTGTGTGTGAAGCAGCCAGCTCTAGCCAGCAGTGAGGTTTAACCAGGTGTGTGAGCTGCAGCAGACAATGACCCTGCACTGGTTGAAGTTTTTAGAGCTTGTCGTGGTGGTGTTGCAGAAGCTCCGGAGGGAGGATCTGATCATCTGTGTAGGAAAAGCTAAAGTTTCATATTTAAGCGGGAAGCCCTGGATGGAGATGAGACACACCTGGAGGACGCTCCGGTGACGGTGGCTGGTTGCTTCCTCCATTACCACCCACCTGCTCAGACCTGCTTCGTTTCCTCGCTAACGGATCCAACCGTCTCAGCTGGATAACTAGAACAGTCTCATCCTCCCGGTGCTGGGAGATGTGGATGGAATCATTTCTGCCCTCCGTCGTTTTTGTTTGTTTGTTTTTGAAGTGGCAAAAGAACAACTTTCTTGTCTCTTTTTTTTCTTTTCATACAGTTACAGGGTCACGCAGCTGGACCTCAGTGTGTCCAGACAGCAGGAGAGTAGTGGGTTTTAGCTTCGGTACTGGTCCCAGAGCTGTCTCTGGTAGTGGTTTCTAGACTAGACCAAGCCAGAACCAGAGTCCGCTGGATCTGCTTCCAAAGACCGCCATCCAGCTGCCCGTAAACGTCTGGTGAGGGTGGGAGCGCTGCTGTCTGTGTGAAGTCTCCTGATGCATGTGTGTGACGTCTGTGTGAAGCAGTGATGACGGTGAAACCTGCAGCTTCTGTGGAGGAATGCTGGTGGCGTAGACGTGGCTGTAAACCTGCACTTCTCCTCTCATCTGTAAGAAAACCTTCCACATTAAAGAGCAGACGATCAGAGCAGCTCCATGTCCTTTCATTCCTCGCAGAGAACACGCATCCTCGCTGCACACCAACACTGCCGTCAGAGATGCTTCAGGGGCGGACAACCACACCCTGATCCAGACTCCTGGGGCCTCATTTAGAAGGAATTTCATGCATTTATTCTAGGGCTGTGCGATATACTGATATATATACACTGCCTGGCCAAAAAAAAAAAGTGTCCACCTGGATGTAACTAAGCAAACAGGTCTCCTATTGGATAATTACTGCATGGGCGATTATCTTTCAGCTGCAACAAGTTATTCAACCCCAACTGGTGCAATGAGTTGCTTCTCATTTCCTAAACAACCATGTGGAAAGACACATCCGTGGTCGTGGAAAAGATGTTAGTCTGTCTGAGAAGGGTCAGATCATTGGCATGAAGAGGTGAAAACATCTAAGGAGATGCAGAAACTACTAAAACTGGGTTCAGAACAGTCCAACGCATTCTGAAAAACTGGAAGGATGGTGGACCATCGTCTTCCAGGAAGAAATGTGGCCGGAAAGGCAGATGAAGTGATGCAGCATCATGCCTAGTGCTACTGTATGAGCCTGTGGGGGCAGTGTGATGATCTGGGGTTGCTGCAGTTGCTCAGGTCCAGGTTCAGCAACAGTATGAGCTCAGATAATGAGGTCAGCTGATACCTGAATATACTGAATGAGCAGGTTATTCCATCAATGGATGTTTCTTTCCTGATGGCACGGCCATATTCCAAGATGACCGTGCCAGAATTTATCGGGCTCAGATTGTGAAAGATGGTTCAGGGATCATCAGACATCATTTTCACACATGGATTGGCCCCCACAGAGTCCAGACCTGAACCCCATTGAGAATCTTTGGGATGTGCTGTGGTCAGACTCTACAATCATCATCAAGATCTTGGTGAAAAATTGATGCAACAGGATGCAAATAAATCTGGTGACATTGCAGAAGCTTCTGGAAACACAGCGAATGCTGCCGCAATCAAAGCTAAAGGCTCCAACCAAATGTGAAAGGTTTCACCTTTTTTTTGTTGGCGACTTTTTTTTTGGCCGGGCAGTGTATTTACATGAGAGAGATATGATATTTACACATATCGTTATATCATGGTATTAGTTGTGCAAATGTTTTTGCTTTATTTTTTCGTAATGACCCGGCTGCACCTTGACTGTCTACAAAGTGGTCACCTGATTATTTAATAAGGGCGGGAAAAAATGTCGATACACTGACATATCGCAATATTTTCATATGCTCTTAATGAAATCTTGCGAAAAATCATCATATTGTTACAAAATCTCATGAGATTTCACAAAATACTGGATTTTTAAATATAGATATGGTATCGGCTAGGGATGCATGATATAATCGGCCGCCTATTGGTATCGGCCTATTTTGGCCTTAAAACCGAGTATCTGACATCGGCCACCCCACGGATACTTAACCGATAAGCCCGCTGTTTCTAAAGTCTGAAAAAAGAAAATCTTCTTCTTCAAAAGCTTCTTTTACAGACTTTGAAATTCTCAAGACTAGGGATGGGAAAAACCTGAAATATATTTATATATTTTCATATGCTGATATCATATTGACATTTAAAAACGCGGCATCGGTCTATTTTACTAATGAAAATTCGCAATATTTCATCGGTCTGTTACGAAATCTCGCGGGAATTCACAAAATATTGTGAGATTTTTTAATAGAAATTTTACAAGATTTTGTCAGTACAATAGATCAATACCATGTTTTTAAATATCGATTTGATATCGGCATATGAAAATATCATGATATTTCAGTGTATCGAGATTTTTTTCCCACCCCTATTTTTCAAAGTGTCAGAAACAAAGCTACTATTTGCAATGACTGCTTATTTTTGTCAGCTTTAATATCGGTATCGATGTCGGTTATCGGCCACATGAGTTTTAAAATATTGGCATGTCAGATGTAGGCCAAAATTCCAATATCGTGCATCCCTATGTGATAGAGATTGGCTATATTCTCTCCACATAATCTGCAACATCACAATGTTTTCCGACCCGAGGGGCCTCTTTTATAAAGCAGACTACTGGCGGTGGATGGAGGAAAAACGTGAAGTACGCCGCACAAAAACTTCCTGATTCATAAAAGAGTCCGTACGAATGTCCTGCGTCTGTTTCTGTTTATAAATCAGAATCAACTCTGAAGTGGTCAACCTGAAGGAACGCCCAGAAGGTGACTGCAAAAAGTCACCGTAAAAGGCAGGGTGGATGATGTTTTCCAGGAGAGGAAATCGCCATTCCGACATTCCTCCACTCCAACATGGATCCCCAATTGTCGAGATGGCAACACTTAAATTTCAGCCAAACGTCTCATCATTCCCACAATTTTTTCATTCTATGGTCGGAATGACGGTATTTAAAAAGATAAAAAAACATCCCACCTATCCAACAATTCCTTTAACCTTCCCCCCGTTATTCAGATTTGTACATGCTTTTACAGCAGATGGACTGCACAAGCTGGCAAAACCAGATCCTGTCCCAACACCCCCACGTCCACCCTCGCACACCCAGAATGCTCCTGTTGAGGGTTCAGGTCTGGAGTGTGTCCCAGTTCTTCAGGATGGAGATCCACCACACCTTCTCTTTTTTTTTTTTTTAATAAACTTTATTACAATTTCTCACAGAGGCAGTTACAAGCAAGGCATATATAAAATGATCAAAGGTCAATCAAAAATTCACAATTTTTTTAATGCAATTAAAAAAAGGAAATACATGACTAATTTAATAGAATTACAGGTTCAAACATCTTTTTGCAGCATCACAAACAACATCAATGCTCCTATTTGGAATTTTTATACATCTCATTGATGACAGAAACAGTTTACATTCATTTTTTAAAACATTTACATTTGGCTGTTGTTTTTTCCATTTATTTTTATGAACATGGTATTTACCCATAATAATGATGATATTAACTTAAGCGAAAAATCCCTCGTAAGTTTAGAATTGTAGAAAATGATATCCTCAATAGTAAATTGTTCAATTCCTTCAATTCTGCTATTCAGCCAGCTGTGTACATCCTGCCAGAATTTCCTGCTCACTGAGCATAAGAGGAAGAAATGTTCTCGTTTTTTCGGGTTTTCATGAGAAATTCACAGGGATCGGCCTCAAACCAAATCTACCCCTCAATGTCTCCGCCAATGGATAATACTTATTAAGAATTTTAGATTGCATTTCTTTCACTTTTGGGGTAATTGGCTATTTCAGAAACTTCCAGTGCTTTTTACATATTGTTGGATTATCTAGTATTTTATATTTGACCCTTTTATTATAATCACAGTATATTTGCATGAATTTTGTAGATATTTGCTGTCACATTTCTTGTCTGTAATGTTAACCCTCTGATAAACAGATTTGGGAGTTTAATTTGGACATTGGAAAAAATAATTACATTTTTTATCAACTGTATCACAGCTGGAGGAAGAGCTTTACATATTTTCATATATTCTTTTTGGGAACATTGCATATTTAATTTGTTCTTAAATTCATGCCACTGTAAAACTTCCCCGTTTGTGTTCAAAATATCATGTACATAGAAAATATGGTCAAACCAGAACTGGTTAAATAATGATTTTCTGTTTGTCACAATTACCCTGTTGTTCCACAAGGTGGCACAGTGAGGGGTAAAATTATGGGTAAATACCATCTTCCAGTAAGTCAGAACTTGCTTGTGGAATTCATATATTTTATAAGGCAATTTTGAGATTTCAAAATCACATTTCAATAACAACTGTAACCCACCAAACATTTTGAAAATGCTTTTAGAAATGTGGAACCATACTGAATCTGGCTTCATCATAAATTCTTTCAACCTTTTTAGCTTTAAAGTCCCGATTAGTGCCTCAAAATTCACTGTTGTAATATCCCCCATGTTGTTATCTTTTTTTTTTTTAAAGGATTTTGTGGGCACTAGTGGCCTTTATACAGCAGTGTGTAGCAACAGGTAAGGGGCAGAGAGAGTGGGGAGTGACATGCAGCAAAGGGACCTGGACCGGGAATCGAACCAGGGCCGACTGCACTGAGGAGCTGTAGCCTCTGTTCATGGGGCGGCTGCTCAACCAACTGAGCTAATCACCACCCCACATGTTATCATCTTTAACTAACTGTGATTTTCTGACATAGTGGGTCTTGTTTCTCCAAATAAAATTATATATGATAGAGCTGACTTCCCTAACATTTGTTTGTGTAATATACAGAAACTGGAATGGATATACTAGTTTTGATATACCCTCAGCTTTGGACAGGAGGTTACGTCCAAAAATAGACAGATCTCGACTAAGACAGATCTCTAATCATTCAATGATATTTGCAGTTTAGATATTTTTTCATTGATGTTTGACTCCTCCCTTTTTTTTTCATCTTTTATTAATTTGATACCAAGTTATTTAACTTCTTTTTTGAAAGGTATTGTCATTATTTCCGTGTCTGTACACTCATATAATGCAAGTATTTCACACTTTTTTATGTTTAAGTGGAGACCAGAAGCTATAGAAAAAATTTGATCATTTGCAATGCATTTCCAACTATAGATTTATCTTTCAGGGAGAGGACAGTGTCATCGGCAAGCTGACTTAGGCGGAAGTCTTAAAGGAATAGTTCACCCTCAGAATGATTTAACTTTATTTTCCACTTACCCTGATGGTGAGCAGGACTCTGGACCACTTTTTTAATATGTCAAATGCAGCCGGAGATCAGGACAACTTCTTGCTCCCCCCAATAGAGTTCACCAGGGTCCGAGTCAAAAAGGTCCATAAAAGTCCACAAAAAAATGTCAATATTCCTCCATACTGCTCGTCCAATGTAATCCAAGTGCCCTGAGTGGGTAGCGTCCAGAATTTACTTGAAACAACGTCATTTAGTATATTTTTAGAGTTTAAACAGTACTACATCGCATGCCTAGCAAACACGCCGATGCACGTTAACGAAACTACGGAAGCCACGGCAGACAAGATCGCGCATTCTCTTTTTCTTTCTTTCTTTCTTTTAGATTAGTATCCAACCCCTCCTGTGTTTGTCCCGGTTTGTCTAGAGCTCTCCACTCTTACCACAATGTAAACAGTGAATTTCTTCTTCTACGTTTGCATTATCGGCAGAGTAGGCTCTGAACGCCGAGGCTGCCGTAGTTTCGTGACCGTGCATGTGCCCGCTTCATGGAAGTAAACAATACTCCTTTTTAGACTCTAAAAATAAAGTAAATGACGTCGTTTCGAGTAAATTCTGGACGCTACCCACTCAGGACACTTGGACTACATTGGACGAGCAGTATGGAGGAATATTGACAATTTTTTGTGGACTTTTATGGACCTTTTTGGCTCGGACCCTGGCGAACTCCAGTGGGGGAAACGAAAGTTGTCCTGATCTCCGGCTGCATTTGACATATTAAAAAAGTGGTCCAGAGTCTTGCTCACCATCAGGGTAAGTGGAAAGTAAAGTTAAATCATTCTGAGGGTGAACTATTCCTTTAATCGAAAAAAATTATGCCCTGAAAATTTGGGTGACTTATTATACTGTATGCCAATAGCTGTGTGCATACAATGAATAACTTTGGACTAATTGGGCATCCTTGGTGTATTCTACATGTTACATTTAGATATATAGATATAGGCATTACAGACAGATATAGTGAGATATAACTGTAAACGGTGGCGTGCACAGGTAGACACTAGGTGGTGCTGGAGCACCTGCCCTTTGCCCTCTGAACCTAGCAAGTGCCCTTTTGAAAGTTTGTTTTTTTGTGTTTTTTTTATTTATTTATTATTTTACAACGTACGTGGCCTATGCTGACACGATCATCTATCAAGTTTAGCAATTAGAAGAGTGTGATAATAATGCCCCAAAATTGATATTTGCTCCACCCCCCACCCCACCCGCCCCTCTTTTTCCTACTAGGCATTGAAGTGCAGAGGGAACACAAGCAGCAGACATGCGCAGCTGAGCTCAACTCTCCTCTTCCCATGCCCCGCCAGACAGGTAACACACAGATGAATGAGTTGAGTTTGTCCCCTCATCTGCACTCTGATGTCAAGTTATAACTTGCCTTTATGATTTACAGCTGTGTGAAAAAGTTTTTGCCCCCTTCCTAATTTCTTACTCTTTTGCATGTTTGTCACACTTAAACGTTTCAGATCATCAAAAAAATTAATCTGAGTCAAAGATAACACAAGTAAACAGAAAATGCAGTTTTTGAATGAAGATTTTCATTAGTGTGTGTGTGTGTGTGTGTGGGGGGGGGGGGGTCCAAACCTCCATGGTCCTGTGTGAACAAGTGATTGCCCCCCCCCCCCTGTTAAAACATAAAATAACTGTGGTTTATCACATCTTTGGAAAGCTGATTTCAATTTCTCTAGCCACACCAAGGTTAGATTACTGCCACACCTGTTCTCAATCAAGAAATGACTTTAATAGGACCTGCCTGACGAAGTTTAGTAGAACAAACAGATCAACAAAAGCTAGACATCATGTTGCGATCCCCCAAAAAATCAGTAAAAAATGAGAAACAAAGAAATTCAGATCTATTTATGTGTAAGAGGTTCCAAAGCTATTTCTAAATCTTTGGGACTCGAGTGAACCACAGTGAGAACCATTATCCACAAATGGTGAAACCGTGGAACAGTGGTGAACCTTCCCAGGAGGGGCCGGTCGACCAAAATGACCCCAAGAGCACAGCGACGACTCATCCAAGAGGTCACAAAAGACCCCAGAACATCATAGCAACAGTAAAATATGGTGGTGGTAGTGTGATGGTCTGGGGCTGTTTTGCTGCTTCAGGACCTGGAAGACTTGCTGTGGTAAATGGAACCATGAATTCTGCTTCTACCAAAAAATCCTGAAGGAGAACGTCCGGCCATCTGTTGGTGACCTCAAGCTGAAGCGCACTTGGGTTCTGCAGCAGAACAATGATCCAGAACACACCAGCAAGTCCACCTCTGAATGGCTTAAGAACAACAACATGAAGACTTTGGAGTGGCCTAGTCAAAGCCCCCACCTGAATCCCATTGAGATGCTGTGGCATGACCTTAAAAAGGCGGTTCATGCTGGAAAAGCCTCCAATGTGGCTGAATTACAACAATTCTGCAAAGATGAGTGGAACAAAATTCCTCCACAGCGCTGTAGAAGACTCACTGCCAGTTATCACAAACGCTTGATGCAGTTGTTGCTGCTAAGGTGGAACAACCAGTTATTAGGTTTAGGGGAAGATCACTTTTTCACACAGGGACATGGAGGTTTGGATTTTTTTCCCCCTTAAAAATAAAAATCTGCATTCAAAATCTGCATTTTCTGTTTACTTGTGTTATCTTTGTCTCACATTTAAATTTGTTTGATGATCTGAAACATTTAAGTGTGACAAACATGCAAAAAAGTAAGAAATCAGGAAGGAGGCAAAAACTTTTTCACACAGCTGTATTTGCCTCTGTGGTGAAGCAGCCGCACAGCTAAGCAGAAATTAGCCAACTGCTCACCTGCTTAGCAAGCTATAGACGCTTGCTAAAATCAATAACAGATATGACGTCATGACCACCAGAAGAGTTTGTCAGTGGTGCACAAACACCACTGACAAACTCTGGTAGACAGCTTTAGTCTACCAGCAGTCTTAAGCTGAATATCTATGAGGGTATTGTCTAGGTCTCCATCAGGCTACGTAATTAACACAGTAATTTATTTTCCAAATGACAAATGCAGAAAAAGTAGTATGGTGTCTTCTTGTCATGTGTGCAAGCAGTCTTATTCATACTGTTGGTCTCTCTTTATTTACCAATTACAGCATAATGCCGAGAAAGGAGAAGCTTAAAAAGAAAGGGAGCAGAGAGCAGCTCTCTGCTCTGGAAACCACCACGAGCAGTGATGGGAAGACCGATTCTTTTGGCTGACTCGGATCTTCTACTCTCGAACAGTAAAAAGAACGAATCTTGAACGAGTCATTTCGTTCATTTTTACAGCAGGTGGTGCTGTAGCCCTGAGTGAGCTCCAAGTCATTGCTCGTATCTCACAACATGACCGAATCACTCAGTTCACTCTGTTGCTCGGCGACGGCGTCACTCGCAGCACACAAACTAAATACCTGGTGCAGTGGAAGCTCACAATATGTGTAGCAGCCGGACTCAAGCCAAAGATGAACCACTCACCTCCTCCCTCCTGGCTCAGCTGCACAGAGGACCACACAGTGACAGTGTCAGCTCACGAATCAACGAATCACCTCCTCCCTCCCAGGCTCCGGCTCACAGGTAGTCGCGCGGGCACGAGTCAGTTGCAATACGCCCTCCCCCCCCCCCCCCCCCCCACACACACACACACACACACACACACCCCTCCTTTCTCCTTCTCGGCCCTCCGCGCGCTCGAGCTGTCTAAAATACCACAAGCAATTCAAAACGCGTGAAAACCCAGAAAAGCAAATACACGCCTCAGTAAAGTCATTTGTGTTCTGTTTCCTCCCTGATATTATTGTTTACAACCGCGCGACAGTGACCAGCAGCTGTCACATGACAAATGAACAAGGACCCGCCACCGCCAGTGTACTGCTGCCACAGTCTGATCCGTGAACGAAGACCGACGTACTGGTTGAACGAGAACGAGAAGGACGTACTGGTTGTTACACAGCCTGAGCCGTGAACGAAGAGCAATTAACGGTAACCGAGAAGGACGTACTGGTCCGAGCCGTGAACGAAGACCAATGAACGGTAACCGAGGAGGACGTACTGGTCTGAGCCGTGAACGGAGACCAATGAACGGTAACCGAGGAGGACGTACTGGTCTGAGCCGTGAACGGAGACCAATGAACGGTAACCGAGAAGGACGTACTGGTCTGAGCCGTGAACGAAGACCAATGAACGGTAACCGAGGAGGACGTACTGGTCTGAGCCGTGAACGGAGACCAATGAACGGTAACCGAGGAGGACGTACTGGTCTGAGCCGTGAACGGAGACCAATGAACGGTAACCGAGAAGGACGTACTGGTCTGAGCCGTGAACGGAGACCAATGAACGGTAACCGAGAAGGACGTACTGGTCTGAGCCGTGAACGGAGACCAATGAACGGTAACCGAGAAGGACGTACTGGTCTGAGCCGTGAACGGAGACCAATGAACGGTAACCGAGAAGGACGTACTGGTCTGAGCCGTGAACGGAGACCAATGAACGGTAACCGAGAAGGACGTACTGGTCTGAGCCGTGAACGGAGACCAATGAACGGTAACCGAGAAGGACGTACTGGTCTGAGCCGTGAACGGAGACCAATGAACGGTAACCGAGAAGGACGTACTGGTCTGAGCCGTGAACGGAGACCAATGAACGGTAACCGAGAAGGACGTACTGGTCTGAGCCGTGAACGGAGACCAATGAACGGTAACCGAGGAGGACGTACTGGTCTGAGCCGTGAACGGAGACCAATGAACGGTAACCGAGAAGGACGTACTGGTCTGAGCCGTGAACGGAGACCAATGAACGGTAACCGAGAAGGACGTACTGGTCTGAGCCGTGAACGAAGAGCAATGAACGGTAACCGAGAAGGACGTACTGGTCTGAGCTGTGAACGGAGACCAATGAACGGTAACCGAGAAGGACGTACTGGTCTGAGCCGTGAACGAAGACCAATGAACGGTAACCGAGAAGGACGTACTGGTCTGAGCTGTGAACGGAGACCAATGAACGGTAACCGAGAAGGACGTACTGGTCTGAGCCGTGAACGAAGACCAATGAACGGTAACAGAGAAGGACGTACTGGTCTGAGCCGTGAACGGAGACCAATGAACGGTAACCGAGAAGGACGTACTGGTCTGAGCCGTGAACGGAGACCAATGAACGGTAACCGAGAAGGACGTACTGGTCTGAGCCGTGAACGGAGACCAATGAACGGTAACCGAGAAGGACGTACTGGTCTGAGCCGTGAACGGAGACCAATGAACGGTAACCGAGAAGGACGTACTGGTCTGAGCCGTGAACGGAGACCAATGAACGGTAACGAGAAGGACGTACTGGTCTGAGCCGTGAACGGAGACCAATGAACGGTAACCGAGACGGACGTACTGGTCTGAGCTGTGAACGAAGACCAATGAACGGTAACCGAGAAGGACGTACTGGTCTGAGCTGTGAACGGAGACCAATGAACGGTAACCGAGAAGGACGTACTGGTCTGAGCCGTGAACGGAGACCAATGAACGGTAACCGAGGAGGACGTACTGGTCTGAGCCGTGAACGAAGACCAATGAACGGTAACAGAGAAGGACGTACAGGTCTGAGCCGTGAACGGAGACCAATGAACGGTAACCGAGAAGGACGTACTGGTCTGAGCCGTGAACGGAGACCAATGACGGTAACCGAGAAGGACGTACTGGTCTGAGCCGTGAACGGAGACAATGAAGACCAATGAACGGTAACCGAGAAGGACGTACTGGTCTGAGCCGTGAACGGAGACCAATGAACGGTAACCGAGAAGGACGTACTGGTCTGAGCCGTGAACGGAGACCAATGAACGGTAACCGAGAAGGACGTACTGGTCTGAGCCGTGAACGGAGACCAATGAACGGTAACCAAGAAGGACGTACTGGTCTGAGCCGTGAACGGAGACCAATGAACGGTAACGAGAAGGACGTACTGGTCCGAGCCGTGAACGGAGACCAATGAACGGTAACGAGAAGGACGTACTGGTCTGAGCCGTGAACGGAGACCAATGAACGGTAACGAGAAGGACGTACTGGTCTGAGCCGTGAACGGAGACCAATGACGGTAACCGAGAAGGACGTACTGGTCTGAGCCGTGAACGGAGACCAATGAACGGTAACCGAGAAGGACGTACTGGTCTGAGCCGTGAACGGAGACCAATGACGGTAACCGAGAAGGACGTACTGGTCTGAGCCGTGAACGGAGACCAATGAACGGTAACCGAGAAGGACGTACTGGTCTGAGCCGTGAACGGAGACCAATGAACGGTAACCGAGAAGGACGTACTGGTCTGAGCTGTGAACGAAGACCAATGAACGGTAACCGAGAAGGACGTACTGGTCTGAGCCGTGAACGGAGACCAATGAACGGTAACCGAGAAGGACGTACTGGTCTGAGCCGTGAACGGAGACCAATGAACGGTAACCGAGAAGGACGTACTGGTCTGAGCCGTGAACGAAGACCAATGAACGGTAACCGAGAAGGACGTACTGGTCTGAGCCGTGAACGGAGACCAATGAACAGTAACCAAGAAGGACGTACTGGTCTGAGCTGTGAACGGAGAACGAGAAAGACCCGTTCAGCCCGAGCTGCTGCTGTCACATGACAGCTGGGAGAAGGGAAGAGTGAATTTAAAACAAATGTAGACAATTAGCAATAACAATTAAAACAAAAGTAATAAAAGTTTAATGAGATGTTTACGTGGTACATTTATTATGTCCAAAATGTATTATTATTATTATCATCATTATTATCATTACTATTATTATTGATTATTTTATTTTTTAAATGGCAGAATAAAACACAATCAATGTGTTGATATAAATTAAAACATTTATGAACAAACACACTTTACGTCATCAGATACACAGTCACACTATGCACATCTACAAGCCCACTAATCATTTGTGATTTCATGATTAATGTATATGTCAGATGTGGACGACGGACAAATGAATGAACATAAGATACCAGACATCATTCCTTGTTGGTCTCCTCTCCACAGCCCCGTAACCGTAGCGCAGCTCTCACGTGACAAATGAATGAATGAAAGATCCGTACTGATCCGTATGAAAGATTATGAACGAACTAAAGTGCTTGCTCCTCCTCACCACACAGCCTGAGCAGCCTTACTGTCACAAAAGAACGATACCTGTGGACCGACACAGTTGGTTGAGTCATGAACTAATCATTTCTGTTTCCTGTCGTCCTGCTGGCTGGCTGAGCTTACAGCTGCTGCCGTGTGGCGAGAGAGCGCAGTGCATGAAAATGAACGAATCGCTCTCTGAGAGGACTCATTACTCCCGAGTCATATAAAAGATTAGTTCATATTGAACGAATCGTTCGTGAACGACACATCACTAACCACGAGCAGTGAGGATGATGATGAAGATGGAAGGTCAGAGTCATGTTAACTGTTGAGGCCTTTTAAAGCTCAGAAGTTGAACTGTTCCTCTAATTTTATTGAAATATCTTAAAAACTGTCCACATTTTCTTTTAACAAAACAAAGTGGTTTGGCTGCTAAATCAGGCATGAAGCTGTTTTAGCTGATTATATGATGATGTACAAACCAGAAAATAAGCAAGTAGAGCAAGTAAGTATGGCAAGTCGCCGATATCCTCACGAAGCTCCTCTCGAAAGTATGGTGCCAGAACAGACTTAATCACAGCTGTCCATTCTGTTCTGTGCATCTGAAAAGCTCCAATTTCATCATGCAGAATGTCAGACAAATCATCTACTGCATTAATCAAAGTGTGGCAAGCGACCTTTGTTGCAATCCGGAGCTCACAGCGTTTCTGGTCATCACAAATCCTGGAGGCATCAACAAGTATGTTGATGCCACCAAAAAATCTTTGACGGTGGGAAGACATTGCATTTTATGCTTCTTGGTCTCAGCATGGTCGTTGAGATCTTTTAGATGTGCCCGAATGTCCGTATTGCAAAACTTGCAGTGGGCCTTGCTTTAGTCATTTTTTGATGGCGCAATCCATAACTTCAGATCACTGTCGCTTTCCCACTCTTTTCTGTCATTTTTTTTTTGTATTGTGCCCACTTCAGCATTTTCCTCTGGTTTTAGCCTACTAGCTACGGCTGTTTCTCCTGTTGCTAAAACTAGCCTCACCGAGGTTCACCGCCACCATCAGTCTCGACTGTCAACGCCTCGGTCGGTGTTAACAGCCAATCAAAGATGAAGACAGATCAGGGGACGCTATAAACTAATAATGAAGCTTATTATGAGACTGACAGATGACAGTCACCAATCAGTAGTCACCGGTGTTTCCTAATACTGATGAATGATTGGTTGAAATAGGGTTCACTTAGGTTAAATTAAAACCGCCAAATTTATTCCAAATCTGCCCAAATTATGTTCACCCACCCAAAGCAAAATTTACCTGCAAAATTAGACCCGAAACCGCCCGGTAAGCCGCCCAACCTGGCAACACTGGTAGAGGCCCAAAGGTTTGAGATGGATTTCACTTGCTCAAGTCTAACATTTATTTTCACAGGGGGAACTTCGAACTTTACCTTAGACAAAACCAAAGCATCCCAACGAATTAAATATAAGGTAACCGTGACAGTTATGTAGTGGATTATGATTAGAAAACAAACTAAAAACACGAACCTACGTATGTTTTCATAAAAGTATGAAACTGTTTACATTCTCTGAAAAGCAGAAACATATTAGCAGCTACAATTTACTCAGTGATAATAGAACATTTTTCATATCATAAATTAATATTGTATGTTTAACAGACAATATTATATTACAGTAATTAATGCTATGCTTGTTTTTAATCATTTAAATTTGTAATAATATATTATGTATATTTAGAGGTTTTATCTATGAAAAATATCAACTTTGACTAATTACACTCTTCTTTAAAGGTCCTTAGAGGAAGAACCGGCTCGTTTTGGACAGATGACCTGTTGCAGACTTTTATTGTCCCTTCAGCAGCTTCATGTCATCCCACAAAGTTGTGTAAGTGTTGGAAACATGATCTTGTGTTTCAACCAGGCTATAAAGGTTTAATTTTAGAAAAGGTAAAGTTTGTAAACATTCCCCTCACATGTTTAGTGATGGTTGCTGGAACTTTATACTTTATCCAACTTGTGTGTTTATAAGTTATCATTTATTATTAAATACTTTGGGGAAAAAACAACAACTTAATTCTACAGTATAAACTACTCACAGGTGTGGGTTGTGTTGTAACTCTTAATTGATCATGCTGCAATGCAACAGTACAGCACTGTACTTTGTGTAGTATTAGTGCTAATAATAAAAAAAAGTTGGAGTTGGATCCAGCACATTTAATCTAATTTTAGCTTTTACATGTCTGTATGTTAAATGCAGCTGATATTTATAGCCATGTTTATGATGTTAATCATAGTCTAATACTGACTTTGCTGTTGTCCAGAATACTTCAGTGTAAATTGTGATGGATATGTACATGTTTAGTATTTCTTTTTCAGCTTTGTGATGTTGTCTGTCTTTTCTGTGCAGATGAAGCCCTGAAATAAAACAGTTGTCGTTGTTTAGCCCTTCTGGTAGCTAATCAGAAGTGCTGTTCATTTTGGCATATTATAGAGAGGTTAATGATGTCTAATGTCAGAGTACAGACCTTTTCAGTACGGTTGGTTCAGCCAGCTCAAGCAAGAGAGCCGGAGGATGCAGTGAGAATAATCACAGGAGCGTCGCTGAAGGTTACACGTTTATAACAAGATAACTTCGTGATAAACCATAGTGAGCTGTGTAAATCAGACTCCGCTTGTGTCCGGCGGTCAGCTGTCTATTCCCAAGCGTTTCTTCACAGTCCAGAGAGAGCCCCCCGATTTCCTGGTTTCCTGGTGTTTTAAAGATCTGGCTTAAAGTCCGTCCCCCTCCGATGGCTGTACTGTAGTCCTTCCCTGCGCTGCACTGAGAAATGCCCCAAATGAACTACAGGAACCATCAGCATTAAAGTAATCTTCCATTGTTTACATTCCTAAGCAGCTATCAAATGCCACGTCGAGTTAAACTGTCTGTAGGACACCGTAATCTACTGTTGTGTCCTTGCCACTTAGTCTTAAACAGTCAGTAAATCACCACACAATTAAAACCATTTTTGTTTTTCCAATCTTTGTCTCAGTCTCAGAAAAAAAAGGAAACATGACTGTTGTCCTGTTTAATTCAAAGTCTAGATGCTATAAAACAAATTAGTATATATCCTTATATAGAACTTCATGGAACTTTACTAGTAGCTTTGGAAGTGATGTATAAATGTATTTATAATATTAGTTGAATTATCAGTTATTATAAATGATCTGGATTTCAATTATGACATGAAAAGATTAATACTGTCCTCACTTGTATCTCCTCTTTGCTCTTGTTCAGCATAGTTTCATTTCTCATGATAGCTAAAGAGGCCTGCAGTACATCTCCATTTTCACTCCACGAAAGCATCTCCTCATTTGAAGCAACTGCTTAGTTTTATTTATTTATATATATTATTTAATGGGTTGCTGTTAAACCCTTATGACTGTTGTTGGAAAAATATTTAAAACTTGAGGCTTAATTGTAGCCAGAAATATCAATACCCAAAGTAAAAATCTTAATATTTATTTATGTAAAATTAAATTTAAACTTTTATTTCAATTTCTTTTACAGCTAAACATGTAAATTCTGAACAAAAGGTGTTTGGGTTGTGCAATTTACGTCATGAATATCGAGGCGTCTAGAAGCAACCGGCTGGTCCAGAAATTTAGTTTTTTTAACGTCCAGTAGAGGGCGCTGTCGCTGGAAAGAAGGGGTCTGAACCTGCGGGTCTGAAACTGCGGTCTCCGGGACTGTAGACCATAGAAATAAAGAGTAGAAGCAGCATTGACGATCAGGGTCTATCTGCGGCTCGCAAGACAGAGGCGTGTCGTAGAGTGGGCCAGTCGTCGAGTGATGTCACGCGTCGACACGCCCACCAGGCCTTTGAGAGCAGGGTAAAATCTAGCCCTACCCCTGACCCCCCCCCTAAACCTAACAAGACCCACCCACTATGCGACACGCCCACTATAGGACACGCCCCCTGTGTTGCAAGCCGCAGATAGATACACTTGACATTGGCCACTCGAGGGCGAGAAATGTAGCCGCCATCTTGGACCGGTCGCAGCTCAGCGAGCTAGTTAAATAAAACTATTAAACTTAACCAGGCTATTATGAATCTGACCTGAATTTTTCTGTCTGTTTAAGCGCCCTGAGGTCACACTGTCATGAATGGACGCTATACAAATAAAGTTGAATTGAATTGAATTGAATTGAAACTAAAAAGTAATAAAATAATCCTAAGAGTCCAACTAAAAAGTGATAAAAGAAAAGGATAAAAAGGGGCTAAAAGGGCTGGCAGTGGCCGGCGTCTCTCTCGGCTTCCTCTCTGTTCAGTCCCGGGTCCATGGCGGCCGCTCCTCCCAGCAGCCGTACTCCTGGCCATAGGCTCCCCCGGGACACCACCGCCGCTCTCTGGCCCGGGCAGTCACTCCTCCGGGTGGCCGCGCCTCCGGCCGTAGGCCCTCTTCAATGGGTCCGCGACCGCCCTCTGACTCCGGAGCCACTCTTCAGCGTCTTCTTCTGCCGCCGCCACGGCACAGCTGGGGGACTCGCATTCTCCCCAGGCTGCGCCTCCTGGTCCCAGTCCTCCCCTTCTGTTGTCCGCACACCGGCTTTTATCCTTCTGCTTCCAATTAAGCCAGGGGAGGAGTCCTTCTCCCCAGGTGCTGCCAATCAGTTTGTTAAAAGCTCCCACTAGCTTGGTGTTGTGTATTGTCCTTAATGCTTAAATAGGCATGACATTCTGAATTGAATCATGACATAAAGCATTGTCTTTTGGTTGGTTTATTTAACTGGCGCTCATAAAACATGTCGCTCTTTGCACATCCTTCACCTCCTCCACCTACGTCATCACGTATCAACGTAACACAAAATACCAGTACATGACATCCCCCTTTTCCTTGGAACTAAAGTTTACACTTATGAATCTTAATTTTCCATCATCTCCTTCTATTCTTTTTTTTTTTCTTTTACCTTTAACTCTTGTTCTTTAAACTGTTTCAAACACATTTAACATCTTATTTTCCAAACAAACCATGAACCCCTCTTTTTTCTTTTCAAAACCCACATTTTCTTAGGTTTTTATTTATTTCACCACAAAATCACGAAACCTCTCAGGTGCTTTTCTAGCCCTCTGGGGTCTGGCCTGCATCTGTTTCTCTGGACAAAGAGTGCCCTCTTGTAGTGATGGAGTGCAAGTGTCAACATTTTTAGTAACATCACTTTCCTCCCTTTCAAGTGTCGACTTTTGTCCATAATGTCTTTCTTTGACCTCATTTGTCTCATATTTCTTTACATGCGTTGTGTTCCGGTGGTAACGAGCTCCTGTTGGTGATTCAACTACGACCTGGTTTCCAGCTTTCCTTACAAGTTTGTGTGGAGTTGCGTTAAATGGTGTTGTGAAGTTGTCCACTCTGTCCTGTTGAACCAGTACGGTGTCTCCTATGTCCACTTTTAAAAACTGGGCTCCTCTTTGGTCATCAGCATACATCTTTGATTTTCCTTTCTGTTCAGCATCCCTGTCGCGTACATCCAAAGAGAGAGTACAGAAGAGATGAGAATCGGACTTTTTCCGAACAACATGGAGGAAATGTGGAAGGACGTCACATTCCTGGTTGTTGGAACATCAGAGGAAACTTTAATGTGGTAATAAGTGAAGAAGAAGATCACAGACATTTATTTCATGAAGATTTCTGCTGTCTGACAAAACTGGATGTTTCTGCTGCTCAGTCCACTGATGTCAGTGTGTTCGTTCGTATTGAGGAGGAATATCGGCCAATCAGAGCAGAGGAGGAATAACTTGCTGCCACGGCGGAGAAAACATAGGATTTAATCCCCAACAACAAAAAACACGGTAAATTATGGTGAACACTCATTAATTTGACACTTTATTTCACGTATCTATGCTCCCGAAAATGACGCACAGCATAACGTTATTATGCTACAGTAGCTAATGCTAACAGAGACAGCTGTGGTGTTGCTGCGAGTTTTTGCCAGTGTTTACATGGTCGTGCGCAACCGGGTTATTGCTAATATTCCGGTTATGAAAGGGTTATGAAAGAGTTACTGGCTGCATGTAAACGCAGTGAATGACTAATCTGGGAAATACAGTGAAATATAAACGTTATTTGCTCTGATCAGGGCAACCTTGTGACCAGAAAATAAAACCAGTTCAGTCAGAACGGCAGCCTTTGGTTTCATCTGCAGGACATGTGAAGGCTATATGGTCTGTACAGTCCTTAAACAATACCAAAAGCCAAATATGTGATAAAATAGAAAAGTAACGACCTTTGAAAGAGGTTTTTTTTTTTTTTTTTTTAACTTTGATAAGTAATCACCAGATGTGCGTGTCATTCCAGTGTGGCTTGTCATTTAAGCCAGTTTCTGGAGATTAATAATAGTTTAAATTAATACTCTGATGTAAAAAATGAAAATTAAAAAGATGTCAGAATACTTGAGAGGTCTCTGGATAACATCCCTATAGGTTATTATGACCTTAGAGTTTTGAGAGAGTTTTGCCCTGGTTGATGCGAGGACACTTGGTCGAGTTTTCTCCCAAGTAAACCCAACAACCTGCCTTTTAGATCCAATCCCCACATCACTTTTAAAAACATTTTATGATTTCTTTGAGGAACAGATTTTAAACATTATAAACTGCTCTCTCCAGACGGGTGTCTTCCCCACTGCCTTTAAAACGGCGGTGGTGAAGCCCCTTCTGAAGAAGAGTCATTTAGACCCTAATGTTCTTAGTAATTACCGACCAGTATCCAACTTACCATTCTTAAGTAAGGTTTTAGAAAAACTGGTTTTTAACCAAATAAACATTTTTTTAAATAGAAAAAATATTTTAGAGAAATTTCAATCTGGTTTTAGGACGAACCACAGTACTGAGACAGCCCTTTTAAAGATTTTAATGACATCAGGTACAACGCAGATATGCGTCAACTTACAGTATTGGTTTTACTGGATCTTAGTGCCGCCTTCCATACAGTAGACCATCACATCTTGCTAAACAGACTTAGAAACCTGGTCGGCCTCTCTGGTACTGTTTTTAAATGGTTCAGCTCTTATCTCACAGATAGACATTTCTTTGTAAGTATGGATACATGTTCCTCCAGTAACCATGAAATTAAGTGTGGGGTGCTACAAGGGTCAATTTTAGGTCCAGTTCTTTTTAATTTATACATGCTTCCACTTGGGGACGTCATCAGGAGACACGGCATTAGCTTCCACAGCTACGCCGATGATACGCAGCTGTACATTGCTGTGTCTCCTGATGACACAAGGCCAATTGATGCCCTTTTAAACTGTATTTTAGATATTAAGTCATGGATGGCAGAAAATTTCCTACAGCTCAACCAGGACAAAACAGAGATCTTAGTTATCGGTCCTGAGGGCAAGAGAGAGAAACTTTTACCAAGATTACAAGATTTTAAACCATCACAGACTGTTAGGAACCTGGGTGTCATTTTAGACTCTGAGCTTACTTTTATTCCACACATAAAGAATGTTACAAGAATAGGCTTTTATCATCGTAAGAACATGGCCAGAGTCCGCTCGTTCCTCTCTCGGGCCAACACGGAGGTGCTGATGCTTTTATCTCCTGTTGTCTGGACTACTGCAACGCCCTGCTCTCTGGTCTCCCCAAAAAATCTATTTCAAATTGACAATTACTCCAGAACTCAGTGGCACGAGTTCTGACACGGACCAGAGGGAACACATTACACCAGTTTTAAAATCACTGCACTGGCTCCCCGTGTGCTTCAGGATCGATTTCAAGATTCTTTTATTAGTGTTTAAATGTCTTAGCGGTCATGGACCATCTTATTTATCTGATCTGCTTTTATCATATCAACCCTCGCGGGCCCTGAGGTCCTCTGGCAGCGGCCTGTTAGTCATTCCAAGAGTAAGATCCAAAACCCATGGGGAGGCTGCATTCAGCCATTATGGTCCCCGATTGTGGAACAGCCTGCCGGAGGACATCAGGGCCGCAGAGACTGTTGATATTTTTAAAAGGAGACTCAAGACTCCCCTTTTTAATTTAGCTTTTATCTGATTTCATTTACTCTTTTATCCTTATTGTTTAAATATTTCTATTCTCTATTGCTTTCATAGATTATTATTTATTTATTTTTAATTTTTAAATTGAATTCTTATGTCTTACGGTTAAATGCCAAATTTTTATAGATTTTTAGTTATTTACAACTGTTTACAGCACTTTTAAGCACTTAGTTTTTAGCTCCAGTGTTTCCTCGTGGGGGCCCTCCACATTGGGAGTTGTGTCCGGTCTGCCTGCGGGGGTGCTGTCTTGGGGATCCCCTGGGCCAGGAGGACTGGGGGACTCCACACCATGTGTGGGGTTTGTCCTGGACTGTTTGGTTCGGGGGGCCTCTCTGGCAGTACTCCCTGTGGCTTCGGGCTGTGGTGCCTCTCGGCGTGGAGGGCCCCCCCTATAGGTTGTTTTTCCTCACCTGGATCCTCAGTGCTTTGCAATGTTACCGTATCTGTTACTGTATTAGACTTTTTTCTTTTGGCTGGGTGCTCTGTGCGTGTGTGTGCGTGTGCATGTGTGCGTGCATGGATGTGTGCATGTATGTGTGCTTACAGTATGTATATGTTGGTCTTTTTGTGGGGGTGGGAGGGATGAGGGTTTCATGTCTTTTATTGTCTTTGTTTTTGTTAAGCACTTTGAGTTGCATTTTATTTGTATGAAAAGTGCTATATAAATAAAGTTTGATTGATTGATTGATTAGAAGACTGTTCAACTTTGTGAATCCAGATATTCACGCTGCTCTCCATGTTGGCAGATACCAGGTAATTGGGACTAGTCCCCACCGTGATGGCGGCATCGCAAGGGCGCAACACACAAAACGCTCATCGGATTAGTCTATAATGTGCTAAACCCACATATCGGGCCTCTACACCATCACACTAGCATTGAGATGGCAGCAGGCAAAAGCAAAAGTAAGCCATAAACAGCGTAAATACAATACACTGGCAAAAGATAAATATATATTATGATTTACCTATACCTTTCGCATTTTTCATTTTGTAGGTTTGCCAATTACTGAAGCCTTTCAGCCAGAATGTTTTTCAAAATTGTGCCCCACGTATTGTTAATACATTATTAACACATAACAGTCACAATTTCGAAATTCCTGTCATTTTTCAACTTTTTTTTTTTTCAAAAGGCCAGGGGCCCATTGGTGGCGGTGGACTGCTGGTGGGCTTCTCCACCACCGGTGTAGTGACCTCGGAAACCACAAAAGAGTCACTGAGAGGCTGACGTTGGGTCGTTTCGTTAGACGCGCCAGTAAAAATCTGCTTGATCCAAAAAAAGTTTTATAGCTTTATTACAAAGAATCAACTTAACACAACGTGCTCCAACTTAATCTAACGGCAAAAGAAATTAATCACAGCGAATGACTGAAAGGTGACGGTCAACGAAAAATTGCAGCGACCCATTCACCCACTCTTCCTACACACAAACAATCACAGGTGTCCTAAGTAAATTAGAGTAACACCGCCCTTTACCCATGTGACCAACCTAACAATAATTACTGTGATCAAAACAAATACAAACTAACAAACAAACAAAACAATCAATCTATAGCTACAAAATTTAATACAAACAATTCATGGCTCCTATATACCAGCCCCTAATTATTAGGTTATTACATAATAATTACTTTATTCAAACAAGTAGGAGACATAAAATTAAAAATCTGTTAAAATTAATGTCCATATTCAGTTAATGTTCCACAAATGCTGTCTTCTTTAGAGTCTTCAGGCTTCCTTTCTTTAATCTTCAGACTATACGATAGGAATTATTATTCCATATCTAAATCAGTCCACAAGTCAGACAGCCTCAAATCCAAGTCAAGTTTAATGTCCAAGTCGCATGATGTATGGCAACTAGGCCACTCCTCATCTGGTTTTAGCTTCCTGCATCAGGCAAACTTTAGTGATTGGTCGATCCAGACAGCTACTCTTTGTCTTGATACGCACTTGGCGCACAAATCCTCTTCTGTCTGGAAAGGTTTGCAAGACTCTTCCAAGAATCCAAGAGTTTCGTGGTGCTGTGTCATCCACTACCAGCACCAAATCTCCAGGAGTTAGATTCCGTTTCACTCCAAGCCATCTTTGACGCTCCTGCAGTTGGGGTAAATATTCTTTGACCCATCTTTTCCAAAACAAGTCTGACATGTATTGCACCTGCCTCCACCGTCTTCGAACATACATATCAGCCTTCTGGAAATCCCCTGGTGGCAGAACCGGTTGGGTCTTGAGGAGTAACAAGTGATTTGATGTCAACGCCTCAAGATCATTAGGATCGGTGGATGCCTTGGTGATTGGTCGACCATTAATTATAGCTTCTACTTCACAAAGAACAGTGTGAAGGCCCTCTTCATCCAAGTTTTGCACCCTTAAAGTTGAGTTTAAGATTTTCCGCACTGATCTTATCAACCTTTCCCAGGGTCCTCCATGATGAGAGCCAGTAGGAGGATTGAAACTCCATTTAATCCCTCTCTGAAGCAGCACATTGTTAATCCTGGACTGATTCCATTGCTGGACGGCCGTCCTCAACTCTTGTTCTGCTCCAACAAAGTTCGTTCCATTATCGGAGTGAAGCTCGCAAACTTGACCTCGTCTTGCTATGAAGCGTCTGAGTGCATTTATGAACGAGTCAGTGTCCAGAGAAGATGCCACCTCCAAGTGAATGGTCAGGCAGGTAAAGATGACTCCATACCTTTTCACAACAGTCCTTCTGCTCTTTACCTCAAAGGGCCCAAAATAGTCTACACCAACACAAGTAAATGGTGGTTCGTCTGGTGTAACTCTTTCAGAGGGAAAATCAGCCATGAGCTGGACCAAAGGCTGTGCATTCATTCTCTGGCAGATGACACACTTTGACAGAACTCTCCTTATACCCGTACTTGCACCAGTGATCCAGTACTTCTCTCTCACCTTGGATAACATGTGGTTATGTCCACCATGCACCACTTCCTGGTGGACGTGCCTCAAGAGTAGGTCTGAGACATGCAGATCCTTGGTCAGTATTACAGGATGTTTAGACTCTGCAGGCATAGATGATTTACTGAATCGACCACCAACTCTCAGAACACCATCCTCCATCCATGGACAGAGCCTGTAAATGTGACTGCATCTCTTCAGAGCCTTTCCATCCTCAAGACTGGAGATTTTCTCTGGAAACCTTTTCCCTTGACAAAATCTTATTATTTCCAGTTCAGCCCTCTCCACTTCTTCCATGGATAGTGAACCGAGCCTCCTTCTTAAATGTGTCCATATCATTTTTCAATGACTGGCTTTGTTTTTCTTTGTCCTGATCAGACAGTGCGAGAGCCATACAAAGTTGTTTCCTCTTCTGGCAACAGGACCAGAGCCACTTCCTGAACCTCAAGATCCAAGCCACAGACTTTCTTAGGCGATTCCAAGAAGACAAGAAATGGATCAAACAAGTCACTGGATCAGCCTCTTCCTTTGTCTATACAACATTTACCGCAACTCTCTTGACCTCAGGGTCCATTGTTGGAATATCCAGATTGTGTGGATTTATTGGCCATTCATTCTCAGACTGACGCAGAAAATGAGGTCCTGAAATCCATACTTCATTTTTGAGAAATGTGTTCACATTTGAACCTCTAGAGGCCATATCAGCTGGATTATGTGCTGTGTCAACATATCTCCACTGAGAAGGTTAAGAGGCCTTGAGAATTTCTGAGACTCTGTTGACAACAAAGATCTTGAATCTGGAAGTCTAATTTCCGATGTATTTAAGCACAGATTCACTGTCAGTCCAAAACACTGAATCTTGAAGTTTCAAGTGCAGTTCCCTTCTCCATAGGATGGCCATTGTAGCAGCAACAAGCTTCATTCGAGGAATCGTCACAAGCTTCAAAGGGGCCACTCTTGCTCCACCCATCACAAAGGCACTATGCAGTTGTAAGTCTTTATTTTGAGACACCAAATATGCCATTGTCCCATAACCATCCTCACTTGCATCACAAAAGTGGTGTAACTGTGCAGAACATACATCTCCAAAATCTGGTGGTTTCAGACACCTCTCTGCACTAAAGTTCTCCACCAGGGGGAGCTGCCGCAACCACTTGATCCACTTATCAGCCACTGACTCAGGAATGATGTCATCCTAGCCAAGTGATCTTCTGCTGAGATCCCTTAAGATTTTCTTTGCAGACAACACAACAGGACTCAGAATTCCAAGAGGGTCGTAGATAGAACTCACAGTTGAAAGAACTCCTCTCCTGGTTAACGGCCTTTCCTTTAGAATGATTTTGAATTTAAAGGCATCAGACTGGATACTAGGGATGGGCGATATGGACTAAAAAATGTATCACGATAATTTCTCTTATTTATCACGGTAACGATAAGTGACGATAAAAACTATCAGCAAAATATTTTGTATTGTAAATCTGTCACTAAATTCAGTTTTGAAAGCCCTACAAAATACTAGAAGCCACTAAAATAAATCAATTAAGTTCAAGTAGTGCACCTGTATTGCAAAACTGTAGTGACACCAATCAAACAAGTCTGAAATATGAGAGACCGAATTCCACATTTATTCAAACGATGCAAACAGCAAAACTAACTTGGCTTATTTAAAAAACCAAAGTAGTGCAACTGCAAATACAACCTGATAAATTGTCATCTCAAGATAAAGACGATAAATTCAAATTGTTATTGTGGGGAATTTCTTTGACGATATATCGCACACGATAAAATATCGCCCATCCCTACTGGATACACCACTCCACTCCTAGAACTCTCTCCACTGACAGATGATCTGTGTCAACATATCTCCACTGAGAAGGTTGAGAGGCCTTGAGAATTTCTGAGACTCTGTTGACAACAAAGATCTTGAATCTGGAAGTCTCATTTCCGATGTATTTAAGCACAGATTCACTGTCCAGTCTCGTCACATCCTTGGCTCTATGGGTTTCTGGTATTGCAGCCAACACCCCTGGTCTGTTCCTTATCCACTTAGTCAGCTGGAAACCACCCTTTGCACAGATGGAGACAAGACAAGCTCACGATGAAAGGACTTGGCATTATCTTCTGTAGCCACAGACACTAAACAGTCATCAACGTAAAAACTATGCAGAACTTTATTCAAGGCTTCCTGGCTGAACTGGTCTTTATTGTCCTATGCACATTGCCGAAGGGCAAAATTAGCACAACTTGATGACGTTGCCCCAAAAAGATGCACAGTCATCCTGAAATCAGTGAGTTCTTGGTTCAGATCCCCATGAGGCCACCAGAGAAACCTTAGCAAATCTGCATCCTCAGCTGGTACTTTGACTTGATGAAACATGGATTCAATATCCGCCATGATCACCACAGGTTCCTTCCTGAATCTAGTCACTACTCCAATCAGTGAGCTAGTAAGATCTGGACCTTGTAAGAGCTGAGAATTCAGTGACATCCCCTGAAAACTCGCTCCACAGTCAAACACGACTCTTAACTTTTGTTTTGTAGGATGGTAAACACCATGATCTGGAATGTACCACACACGACCATCATCACGCCCACGCTGATCTTTAGGAATTTGTTCAGCATAACTTTTAGCAATAAGGTCATCCATGAATGTGATATAGTCAGTATGAAAAGACTCGTCTTTCTGAAGCCTTCTTTTCAAATGCAAAGCACGTTGCTCAATGACCATTCTGTTATTTGGCATGCTAAGTTGCTTTTCTCTCAAGGGCAAACTGATCTGATAATGACCATTCACTTGTTTCACTGATTCCGTGACTAGATCCCTAAACTTGTGATCTTCTCTTGACATTCCTAGTTGTTCTTCCACAGTGCATTCAGGGAAGTCTGTCTTGAACTGCTGCTGCCAGAGTTCATCCAAATTCACAACTGATATTCTGTTCACCATTAATTTTGACTGTCCACAGTCTGTTACATTCTGAACATCTCCTGCCAGAGGTCCATTCACAGTCCATCCAAGCATAGTCCTGATTGCATAGGGTCCACCATCAACACTGCTTATGACTTGTAAAGGCTCCAAGGCCTTAGGAACATTAGTCCCGATCAATAACTCAATTCCAGCATTAATCTCAGGCAACTTGACATCCTTCAGATGAGTCCATCCCTGTAGATCCTTTTGCCTTGGAATGTTTCCTCTATGGATCGGCATACACTCCTGTGTATAAACTTTGGGCAGTTCACAGAAGGCTTCCCCTTTCAATCCAGCCACTTCCAGTCCTGACACAATATGGCTGCTTTCAACCTTCTCCTGGCCCATAGTTCTCAGGAGTATATTAGCCCTTTTTCCTGTAAGGCCGAGCTTGTGAATCAAGCCTTCAGTGCAGAACACAGCTGTACTTCCTTGATCCAGGAAAGCATATGTTAGAACAGTCTTGGTACCTTTCTTTGCTTTAACTTGCACTGGAACTATTGGAAGTTTACAGTCATTGTCACCAGCCCCGGTTAAACCACTCGACATGAGAGTGCTGTCAACTGCCATGTCTAATTTCTGTTCTGTCTGCTCAGAATCCTTCTCCTTTTCTTTTGCAGGAATATGTAGTAAAGTTGGATGCTTGAGGCCACACTTCTTACAGGAAATCCGTCTTTTACAATCTTTACTGATGTGCCCAATGCACAAGCAGCCAAAACAGACTCTCTTCTCCTTCAAGAAGCCAATCTTCTCTTTATGGGGCCTTTTCTCCAACTGCAGACATGAAGCCAGTGCATGTCCTCTACCACAACAGAGACACATTCTCCTTACATTGTGGACATACTCCTTGCTTTTATTCTGACGTTTGGTTTTCTTTTCTACAGGTGCTACAGTAGTAGCAAATGCAGCTCCTCCAGGGGTCTATTCCATGAAACTAGGACTCCGTGATCCAGGATTTAAAACTTAGCTGGGGTCATTTAATCCACAACATGACCATCCAGGCTTAATTGGTTGCTCAAACCGCAAGCCAGGATAAGTAGACACGGATTGCTCAAGCCAGGTGAAACCTATCTTGGATAAGTGCACGCTCGCGGCTTCCTCATATAGACCCTTGCGATCAACCACAGAGTCACTGATCTACCATGGCAACCAGATCAGCGCATCTTTCTCTGACGGAACAGGAAATCCTCCTGGAAGCTACAAGCGGTGAAGGATGAAATAAAAAAGAATGGAAACACCGCCGCTGTCATAAAACAAGGAGAAAAAGCAGCAAAGTATCACGGACCGCCTGAATGCGCTGTGGTGGAGACAGTTCTCTGACGCTATAAGATATGTACTGGCAGACAGTCTGACTCTATAGATATGTAAGGACAAGGACAAGGACGACTGATAAATTAGGGCGACATGACAAATTATGAACCTAGATTCCAAGCTGACGTGTCATTCACAGACGACTCACATCAGACTGAATGTCAGGTGGGGAGGGGTCTGACAGGGTTCTATAAAGCATCACAGTAAACAGGAAGACGGGGCCTTTTCGGAACGTGAGCGAGCGCGGACTACAGACAGCTGGACCTGGGGACTCCGTTTTGACCGCTGAGACATTGGACTGGATCTGACGACACAGTTCCTCTGCCGTATTTTACCAGTTATATTGTAATAAACGTGTAACCTTAAGCGACGCGTCTGTGATTCTTCACCGCTGCATCGTCTTAGCTCTGCCACTGCTAGCAGGCTGACCAACGAGGTGCCTGACTACAAACACCACGCTGCTGACATCCACACTTAAAGCAACCCTTACCGATGTTGCATTCTTACACTATTTTTCTAACAGGGTAAAATGCTATGAATGAGGTAATGGAACTCTAAAATACAAGACAGACCCACCATTAATCAAAATAAAATATTATTCCAATCTCTAAATATTCAATGAAAACTCCAACCAATCCTTGAAGTGGGGTGCACCCCTAGGATTGTCCAACGGACCTGCCTGTCAGACCTTTGATTCTGCATTGGGAGGTGGAGGGAATGAAGGGGTGTGTCTTAGGAGTGAGGCGGGACTGTTTATATTCAAATAATCTTGCTGTGCTTTCTGAAATGCACGATCGGTAAAGGTTGCTTTAAAGGGACACTGTGTAATCGGGAGCAGCTCCCTCGTACTTTTCATGCTGCATTCGCGTGAAACCGGGCAGACCGACGACAGCCGATGCATGTAAAGTTATCACCGGCCTCTATGTGAAGACGGGGTCCGTCAGTTACAGTGACATCAGTCCACATCTGTTCGGTTGTCATGGCGATGTCGTATTGTTTTCCCTGACCCATGTTTTACCGTCTTTCGCTCGGCTTCATTGATGAAAATGACATCTGGTTTGTTACCAACGGCCGTCTGCCCGACTGCACGTGAACCCAGCATCAGTCAGACGCTAGTCTCTCCCCCTCTGCAGCACGGTGACTTTGCAAAGGCATTACCTCGAACTGAGCTGAAAACTCCGGTGTGTCCGGTGAGTTTCTGTGTTTTCCTACCGTCACGCTTCTCCCGAACGCAAAAACATGGCGATACGACATGGCAGCCTCCACCGAGCCGCCCCGCTCGATGTGTAAATGAAAGTTACGGACGGCAAATTTAGAACATAGAGGAGCACTTCAGTTTGTTGATGGGAGTGATTACTGATTAATGAAAAAACACTTTTGAACCAAATAATCAGTTTTTGTGAATAAAACACAGGAGAACTTACACAATATCCCTTTAAGGTCTGTACGATGACAAAAGTCAACATTAGTTCTCTTCTATTCTTAAATGAACAGCACTTCTGATTAGCTACCAGAAGGGCTAAACAACCACAGCGCAAATACACATTCACTCTGCTGAAAGCAACAATTACAATCACAATCCACATAGTTAATTAACACTGAAAATATGTTGCGCTGATTAAGAATAAAATTGTTGAAATTGCATGTGAAACTTTTTCTTCAAGTTTGCGCCTTTCTGTCATCACCACATGTAGGCTATGGAAGTTAGTGTGTGTGTATGTATATCGACCTATCCACTGTATGTAGGCCTACTGTAAGCAAACATTTTCTGTATATATACACAATAAAATATATATATATATATATATATATATATATATATATATATATATATATATATATATATATATATATATATATATATATATAACCAGCACTGCTTCGGTTGTTTCCAGCCTTTCTTCTGCAGTGGCTTTGCGAGCTTCCGCCTCCTCAATGCTTTTTCCATTTGCCGTCACTTCGTGTTTGATTTCGCCCAGGTTATTCTCCAGCACTGAGATGGAGTTTGTCAGCTCGCCCAGTCGAGTATTCAAACTCAGACTGTAGTGTTTTAAGTTCAGTTAGCACGTCGGCTATATCAGCCATGTTGCCAGCTTCCGAACTGTCGGTCGGCTGTGGTTCTCTGGTTTGGTTTACGAGCTTTTGCAAATATGTCACACTCCTTTGCGATGTATTTAAGGTAGTTGGTCCGGTCTGGAGGAGTCTTGGGGTGAAGTAATGCGTGCCGATGTCGGGAGCCTCCGCACTATGTTGCCATCTTGTTCGGGCTCTCTAGCGCCTCCCCGCTAAATGAATTTTTAAGAGAAAACAACTGTTATGATGTCTTCCAGTCAGGTTTTAGACAGAACCACAGCACCGAGACTGCTCTGACCAAAGTCATGAATGACATATGTCTGAATACTGACACTGGAAAAATGTCAGTGTTGGTTTTACTGGACCTCAGTGCTGCATTTGATACAGATGACCACATTATATTACTCCAACGACTGGAGAAGTGGGTGGGTCTCTAGTTCTGTACTAAACTGGTTCAAAACATACTTGGAGAACAGGAAGTACTTTGTGTCAGTAGGTAATTTTACATCTGAGCGGACAAAAATGACCTGTGGAGTTCCCCAGGGTTCTATCCTGGGGCCTCCTCTGTTTAACATCTACATGCTCCCACTGGCCCAGGTTATAAAGAACAACAATATTAGTTACCATAGCTACGCAGATGACACACAGCTATATATTACAGTATCACCAGGAGACCGGGGCCCTGTACAGGCTCTTGGTAAATGTATTGATGAGATTAATGACTGGATGTGCCTCAATTTTCTTCAGCTAAACAAAAACAAAACTGAGGTAATTGTTTTTGGAGCCAAAGAGAAACGACAGCAGGTTGTCACAGAACTTCAGTCCATCCACCTAAAAACCACCAATCAGGCCAGAAATCTGGGTGTAGTGATGGAATCAGACCTAAAAACCACCAATCAGGCCAGAAATCTGGGTGTAGTGATGTACTCAGACCTAAACTTTGAAAAACACATCAAAGCGATCACTTAATCAGCCTACTATCACCTGAAGAACATCTCAAGGATAAAAGATCTGATGTCTCAGGAAAATCTGGAAAAACTAGTCCATGCATTCGTCTTCAGTTGGCTTGACTACTGTAACAGCGTCTTTACTGGTCTACCTAAAAAATCAGTTAAACAGCTGCAGCTCATTCAGAACTCTGCTGCCCGAGTTCTCACAAAGACCAGAAAAGTGGACCACATCAGTCCAGTTCTGAGGTCTTTACACTGGCTGCCGGTCCATCAGAGAACAGACTTTAAAGTTCTGCTGCTGGTCTATAAAGCTCTGAATGGTTTAGGCCCAAAATACATCAGTGACCTCTGACCCAGTATGAACCTGCTAGACCCCTCAGGTCATCTGGATCCGGCCTTTTATCAGTTCCCAGAGTCAGAACCAGACATGGAGAAGCTGCGTTCAGCTTCTATGCTCCACATGTCTGGAACAAACTCCCAGAAAGTCTCAGATCAGCTGAAACACTTAGTTTATTCAAATCCAGGCTGAAGACCCACCTGTTCTCAGCTGCATTTACGTAGATTTTATTCAAAAGTTAAAATCCGCACGTCTCTGTATTCTCTCTTTTTAATCTGAAATGCTTTTAATTTTGAATCATGCTTCTAATTTTTTTTTCTCTCCCTTTTGCTTATAATGTTTTATGTAAAGCACTTTGAATTGTTCTGTACATGAAATGTGCTATACAAATAAATTTGCCTTGCCTTGCCTAAAGAAGTGAAACCTGTCTGTTTGAAAGTTGGGGGTCTCTGTTTATAACACAAGACCCCCAGGTTTGTGGATTTCGCCTGTGTGTGGATAAAAGTGATCGCAGTGTTGCAGCAGCTTCTCTCCTTCTGATCAGACTGCACTGTAAAATTTCTGTTGAAAATTAGTAGTAGTGGTTTTCAGTCCTGGTCAGTTCATGAAAAATTGCAAGTATGTAAAAAGTTTTCTGTGTTGTGGTTTTTATTTTTCCTTTTTGTTGACATTGCATAGCATGGCATTATATTGTTTACTTTATAATGTAAACAGACACATATTCTGGCTCTTATTATAACTCACTTTAGAAAAATGAGCATTTTATTGTGTTTCTAGATCACTTACTGCATTTTGATAATGCTCAGAGTGAATCTGAACATGCAGCAGGATGCCTCTTGGTACCACCTTCCATTGGAGGTCTCATTGATGACTGTATGTTGAAGCATTCTGGACTTACAGCTTTGTAAAGCCTATTATCCAAAGGGACCATTTGGAGTCTCCAAATGGAAAATTCTGGATAACGCCTGAACATATTCACAGAAAAACACCCATATATTTGTCATTTTTGTTGCTGTTGTCACCAAATAAGAACTGGTAACAGATAAACCTTCATGCCACAGCCTCATGTGATTATCCAGTTCCTATCTCCATATTTCTGTGTGCAGCTACTAGACAAAAAAAAAAAAATCAGGCGAGGGAAAAAGAAAAAGCTTGATTACTGTGTATTCCAAATAAAGTAACTACATGCTAGTTAAAGTTACAATGAATATGAAAGCTCAAAGTGAAAATTCAGTGCTTTTGCATGTACTCCAAAGGGTTCAAGAGCAGCAGCTGTCAATATCTGACAAGTAGGAGGGCCTCAGGCCATGAATAGCGTTAAAAACAAACAAAAGTTTAAAATCAACTCTAAAACGAACTGGAAGCCAGTGAAGCAACGACAGCACGGGGGTAGTGTGTTCACGTCTAGACGTGCCTGTTAAGAATCTGGCTGCAGCGTTCTGGACAAGTTGAAGACGTGAAATTAAAGACTGGTTTAAGCCAACATAGAGGGCACTGCAGTAGTCCAGTCTTGAAACTTATGAATGCATGAATCACCTTCTCTAAGTCTTGCTGACTGAGAAAAGGCTTCACTATGGCCAAGAGGCGAAGCTGAAAAAAACTCGTTCTGACCACGCCGCTCATTTATTTGTCAAATTTCATCTTGCTGTCAAATGTTACACCAAGATTCCTGACATGTGATTCAAGAAAGGGGGCCAGAGAATCACAGTTTGAGAGGACGTTTGACATGGGAGACATACCAAACAAAATGCATTCTGTTTACTGTCATTTAAGAGCAGAAGGTTCTGTGCTAGCCGCTGTTTAACATCACTTAGACAGTCCAGTAACGTATTAAGTGCAGTTTTTCCATTTGATCCCATGGGCAAGTATAACTGCAAATCATCAGCATAAAAATAAAAGGACAGATCGTGTTTTCTGAAGATTTTTCCCAGGGGTAACAAATACAAAGAAAAGAGAATAGGGCAGAGAATAGATCCTTGCAGCACCCCACAGGAAAGGGATGCATGTGAGGAGCAGAGATCACCGATCATAACCGAAAAAGCTCCTATTTTCCAGGTAAGACTTAAACCATTGAAGGGCATTGCCACAGATACCAACATGCTGCTCGAGACGAGATACAAGGACTGCATGGTCGACTGTATCAAAGGCTGCTGTAGGATCCAGCAGCACCAGCGCTGCGGGATGCTGGCATCCGCAGATAAGGCGATGTCATTCTGCACCTTTAACAGTACTGATTCAGTACTATGTCGGGATCGAAAGCCAGACTGGAGTTGTCCTCTAAAAATGTCTGTAATTGAATAAAAAAAATATTTTCCAAAACCTTAGAAAGAAAAGGAAGATGTGAAACAGGCCTAAAAAATGACAACACAGAGGAGTCAAGAAAATACTATGAGGAAAATCAGGCTTTCACGAAAAAATTTAAATTCTCAAATTAAAGTCAGAATTCTGACTTTTTTCCAGACATTTAAAAAAAAAAGTTTTTTCCAAGATTTTTTTTTTAATTTCCATAAAAGTCAGAATTCTGATTTTTTTTAGAACATTTAAAAAATAGATTTTTCAGGAATTTTTTTTTTCAATTTCTGAAAAAGTCAGAATTCTGACTTTAATCTCAGAGTTCTGACTTTTTTCTGGAACACTTGATTTTTTTTCCAGGAATTTTTTTTTCAATATCCAAAACAGTCAGAATTCTGACTTAAACTCAGATTTTTTTTCCCCTCAGTGGCCCTAATCCTCTTCTGTATGAATCTGACGGAGGGTTTTTGTAAGAAACTTCTGAAGAACAGATTTAAGAAGATGTTGGTGAATGAGACATAACTAATGTAAACCCTTATATGGACAGGGAAGAAGAAAATCCCTGCAAACCTGCACCTGACAGCCTGGTCTGCTCTGAGTTATACTCATCATCATCATCACCATCATCAGTCTCAGACCTGAACCTGAGCCTGGACAAGTCCAGGTAACAGACAGTAGAGACGGTCTCTGCAGGAGGCTCAGAGTGAGGACAGATGAAGATGAAGAGGGCTAGAAGGGAACTGGATGGATGATGATTTTATTGTGGAAAAAGAAAAGATGACATCTCCTCCAGACTGGGTTCCATCAGCAGCCATGTGGGCTGATGAAGAGGAGCACATACGCGATCCTCGGCTCTGAGGACACGCCAACAGGTCCGGTGTCGCCCCGTAGGTCCAACAATCTCCTGAGAGGACGAGTAACACGACAGAGTCTTCAGTCGGCTTCCACGCTGCTGCTGGGAGACGTTGCAGGACGGAGGAGGCTGCAGTACTGCAGAGGGACCTCCAGACCCACCACAGGACCCACCACACTGAGCCAGGACAGCAGCAGGTTCAGCGGCCTGCACACACACACACACCTGCATCAGAGACGAAACATGGACAAGCAGGGGGAAGCCATGAGCGGGAAGCTCCTGCAACAACTCCTCCGTCCAGGAGGAACGTGGCTACGGTTGCCACCGGGACGGGTGGCAAGTAAAGGACGCAGTTAAAGGACGTTTCACTGTTCTTTAATTGACAGTGAAACGTGCGTCCTGTATTGAACCAATACAGGACGTGATTTGTTTCGTATTTCCATTAACGTTCAACACACGTCTGTCACTCGTATACAAACATTAAAATTAACAACAATGAGCAAAATAAAACAACATTTTAAAGCCAGCAAAGAAAAAGAAGGATGTATGCAGGATCTTTCCTCCAGTCATGTGTTTCTGTAACTGCACACTTGCTGCTGTCGCGCACACTCTCACAGCACCCACGCCTTTTAAAATGTCCACTCCTGATACTCCAGCATGTTCTCAAATACAAAAACGTTTGCTAAAGACAATGCCTGAGTGGAAACAGGTCCATCCTTGGATGGACAGCGTCAGTGGAGATGATAAAACAAACTGTAAACGGAGGACTGTCTGAGATTATTAGTTATCACTACATAAATTCAGTTCACATCTCAGATAACATGCTGGAATGAACACCTACAGCTGATCCATTTTAAGGTACAGCGATGTGTATTCTCTGAAGGAGGAAAACCTCCGGCTGCTCATTGAGGAGCGACTGCTTCCTCCTTCATCTCACTGATTAAACTAAAACAGACCTGTAGACCTCCATAAACTGCTGTTGGTTCTTACACCGGAGAAGACAATTTAAACCGGCCGGCCAGGGTTGCCACCCGTCCCGTAAAATACGGAATTGTCCTTTAATTGACAATAAACGTTGCGTCCCGTATTCGGGACGCCATTTGTTCCGTATTTCCATAATTGTCAAACACTCATGTCTGTCACACATATATAAACATTAAATTTAGTAATAATGAGCTAAATAAAACAGCGGAAATTTTAAAGCCAGCCAAAACCAGCGGGATCCAGCAGGATCCTCCAGTCCTGCATCTCTGCCTGGCTGCCTGCGCGCCTGCGTGTGCTGCTGTCACGCGCGCTCTCGGCACCCGCGCCTTTTAAAATGTCCACACCTGATACTCCAGCATGCTCTCAAAAGCAAAAACGCTGCTAAAGAAAACACCTGAGTGGGAACAGGCCCGTCCTTGGATGGACAGCGTCAGTGGAGATGATGAGAGAAACTGTTAAATACGTATGTGGGTGAGTGTTTTCTGTGGCGCGCGGTGGACTGTCTGACATCAGACATCATCACGCATCAGAAAAGCAACACAGACACGTGAGAACCGCGAAGACGACCTAAACGTGAGCGTCCCATCTTCATCTCCTCATCTCCTGAGACTGAATCAGTCATGACGTCACATTCAGAACAGGATCAGTTTTTATCTGGTTGTGTTTTTGCCAGAAGATGTCAGAGGAAAGTTTAGGAGAAGGTGGTTTGTTAGTTTATTGATTGTTTAGGATGTTGACTTTTTAAATTTGAATGAATGATCATTTATACAGAAACCATTATTAGTAGCAGCCAATATAAATGTTATATGGTTATTTAAACAATAAATCACAGTAATGGATTAATATTTGAAAAATAAATTAATGTAAGTTAAATTAATATTGTTTCATTCATATGTATATATATATATATATATATATATATATATATATATATATATATATATATATATATATATATATATATGTGTGTGTGTGTGTGTGTTTATGTATAGTCTATATGCATTCAGTATATTTCCTATATAAACCAAACTTGTACAGCTTTCTGTGTATTCTGTGTCAAAATGTTGATTTTGAGGAACACAGTGTTTAGTTTTCACAACACAAATTCTTTTCTTGGTGTGGTTTATCTGTCTGGATGACCTGACTTTCTTTCAAGTCATAAGAGGCAGCAAAAGAAATAAGTTTAATTAATCTGTCATCCCACTCTAGGTTAGAGTTGAGGTGACACAGGTGAACCACAGATTCAGATACATCAGATCTGTCTACAATAGATCACTTTAACAGTTACATTCAGTTCTTCATGTATTTACTAGGCTTCTATTTTAAGTTAATTGTTGCACACTCCACACGAACAGATCTCCTTTGGCTGCTGGTGCTGCCATGTGATATGTGCATGACAGCTTCTCATTAACCAGGTTTTATTAATGCAATAACTAAGTTTTGTGCTTATGGCACTTTGTTATATATTTTTTCCTCATTTTATTTTAAATAGGGATGGATGTAATTACAGCATATGTAGACTAAATAACAGCACTTTCTATGCAACAGTGTTACTTAAACAATGTGTTCATTGCAGCATTTCAAGCTTTAAGTGCCACCAATCGTTTTATTGATCACTCCTTTTCTAAAAACACTGGTGCAAAATAAAGCATACAACTGCTGTGAGGAGCCCACCATACGAGTATCGGCCCGTGGTGGTCGTGGCCCCGATGAGCTGTGGTAGGAGTCCCTTATTTTTTTTTTCTGAAAGGTGGCGACCCTACGGCCGGCAGCCAAGAACAGGACAGAGAAACGAAACCTAAGATGCATCTCAGAGTTGTGCTGCGTTCAAGACAGCTGGGAAATAGTGCGATCATCATCAGCCCCAACAAGGATAAAACTATTAAAAGTACACGTGGGCTTCGTTACAAAGCCAATCTTAAAATCAATCAAATCTACGATATTTTAGGGGGGTTAAGAATGTTTCAGGGGCTCCAGTTCCCCTAAAACAGGCTTAACATCTTTGTCCCTGGGAGAGTTTAAAAACTGATTTTGAAGTGGTTAATGTGTTTTCTGACGCGAGCTCTGTCCGTGGTGCTGGAACCTCACGCGAGGACACGGGAGGGGGGGTAGCGGAGAAACCCTGAGAGGAACACACACCTGCAGCTATGAAGCTATGATGCTGTCATGTTCACCAGGTAAGCCAGGTCTGGTCGGGGAGGGGGGCGCCCTGCCTATGTAATGGTTGGAAAGACTGAAATAGAATATTAGATTGCCTCACTGGGTCTGCGCGGGCCGAACATTTTGCTCTCGCAGGGATCCCTGTATTAGAGGGTAGAAGACAAGTGTCAGATTGCATCCATAAAAGTTTTAAATACAGTATTGATTTATTTTTTTACTATAAAGTGAGGCAAAATGTTTGAAGATATTGGCTTGAGGGCTTAAATTGATAGCCATACGTATGATGCTGCGTTACATCATAGTGCTGTTAAAAAGCAGCAAGAAAGCTATAGCGGCACTATTTTCACTTCATTATTAAATTGGAATGATTGTAGTTATTGATTTTATTCACTGGCCAGCACAAGAGACAATAGTTTACATTGGTCTAAATGTAATTGTAATTATATAATGGGACTTAAGCACAACCACACTACTAAGCCATCTTCTTTGTCTTGCATTACTGGACAAGCTGATTAATCCAGATGTGTCTGGCCTCAGTAACCACGAGGACAATGGCCAGACACACCTAGATTAATCAGTTTGTCCAGTAATGCAAGACAGAGACAAAGGAGCTGGCTGAAGTTCAAGAAGTAGTGAAGCTGTGCATATACCCCATTGAATGCATGCATAAATAACAGGCTGTGTTTGGTTGTTTTGTTTTTAGCAGTCAGAAACTTCTCTTTTCTTATACCGTCATATCATTAATCACAGTGATCACATCTCGATCTGCATGTCTGAGCCATGGCATGACGTGTTTCGTGATGTATTTCCAAAGATTGAGCAAAGATAAATTTGATTGGTTGCATCAGTGGTGTGTCACTGTTCCATTGTTTGGACTGGGCTGCAAAGTCACATGAATGGACTTTGAAATTGGCCGCGGGAATCTGGAAGAAGACGGGAGGGACATTGCCAAAGCTTTTAACAAAAATTAGGATAGAAATTACGAAGGAAGACCGGGGGACATGGAGGAGTACACTCTGCAACTAAAGGGGAGGACGCAGATTTTGCAAAGACCAGAACATCGATAAACCTCTCAGAGGACGCCAGGAGATTTGTGGCTGTGACTCGTGCCGACATTTTGAAGTAAATCCATAGTGTTATGTCACACTGTTATTTAGATGTTGTTTTGGATGAGTTTCTTTTTGGCATCATTATATTTGTAAGGATTAAACGGCGAGAAGCCGCGCATGCTTTGAGAAAAAAAAAGTCGGCTGATCTGAACCAGCGGGTTTGTGTTGAAATGCTGACGACGGTAGCGGAGTGATACATGAGTTACAGGAAATGACACTTCTGCAGCAGCGTACAACAGACCAGTCTGGTCAAAGGCAAACAGATACTTTACAAACACAGGATAGATTAAATAAGTTAAAACAGACTGTACAGGAGTTGAAAACAATGATGAATAAATATATTAAGTTGTCTTACAGAGTGCGTGTGTACAGTAGTTGAATATTTATAAATAAATAAATAACACATGTCCAGTTGCCATTGAAATTATCACTGACCATGTTATAAACATATTTAGGGTATTCTTTAGCGTACTGTATGCTGTGCCTTTTAATTTCATAATATTAATAATATTATTGATATATTTCATAGTATTACAGTACTCAAATCTCAGATGAAACACTTTCTTTTTTTATTACACTTCAGAAGGTTTCTTAAGGATCTTATTTTGAGAGTCTTTAATAAAGACATGAAATAACTTGTGAGGCATTGGATATATGGTATTAGGTCAGATTTAACTTTTTTTGGCAGATTTTTTTTTTACTCATTACACGTGAAAATATCTTTACTTCATCCACATGTCCAATATTCTTGTTGCGTAGCTGATCTCCAAGTGCAGCCCTCACCTTAAATGTTTAGGCAAGATCTTGAATATAACTGACAGTAATACACATACCTTCAAGTGTAGTTTTTACCTAAAACAGAAACAAAACAAAAAAAGAAAAGCTGCTGTTTTTTGTGAGGAAAAGAGCTTAATTCAACATCTTTTCTTGTTCCACAAGGAAAGAACGACATCTTTGCTCACGTTGAGGCAGACAACAGCACTCCAGCACAGAGGATCCCTCCGCCCTCTGACGACCAGGTGCTGTCACTAACTTCGGACAGCGTGAGGAGAACACTGAGGAGGATCAATGCCAGGAAAGCCCCCGGTCCCGACAAGATTCCTGGTCGGGTCCTGAGAGACTGTGCTGCGGAGCTCACGGATGTCTTCACGGACATCTTTAACATCTCACTGAGACAAGCTGTCGTCCCGACGTGCCTCAAAGCCACCACCATCATCCCAGTACCAAATAAGTGGTCCCCCACCTGCCACAACAACTACCACCCCGTTACACTCACCCCCATCATCATGAAGTGCTTCGAGCGGCTAGTCATGCACCACATCAGGTCTGCCCCCTCCCCCCCGATCTGGATCCCTACCAATTTGCATATCGGTCCAACCGCTCAACCAATGATGCCATCTCCACCGCCCTCCACTCAGCCCCCACCCACCTGGAGACCAAGGACTCACATGTCAGAATGCTGTTCATGGACTTCAGCTCAGCATTCAACACCATCATCCCCCAGCAGCTCATCGTCAGACAAACTACAGGAGTGAGGTGAACGTGTAGAAGACGAAGGAGATGGTGGTAGACTTCAGGAGAGAGCCAATGGTGCTGAGTGGAGCGGGTGAGCAGCACCAAGTTCCTGGGTGTTCAGGAACTTGGTGCTATAAGATTTTATTAAATGCACCGTGGGGCGGGGAGAAATTAAATTTCATCTGTGTTGTATGTACAACACACTTGACAATAAAGTTGAACTGAATTGAATTAAGAAGCGAGTAAAAATAGGAGAGGAAGTCCTTTAAAAAGAGGACCGTCTGTACTAGGGATGTAGAGATTCACCGATCTGAATCGGTGGTTCGACACAGATGTGTAAGATGCGACTGCACCGGCAGCTTCGGTGCGCATCGGATAAAACTGGCGGCTAATTGCACAACGTATCTTTCTTGGTGTGTCTGAATCGGTAAAAACCCATGGTTACACCGATTATTACATAGTTTGTCTCCGTCACACATATTTCTGAGGCTCCTTCCACTATCTTTTAAGTTTCGTTTTTAAAACACGGGGGCAGCTGCAGCAAATAAACAGCAAACACGGAGGGAGGAGGCAGCAGGTGAAGAGGACATGTTCAGCATCTCTGAGGACACAAATCTAAAGTTTGGCGACACTTGGAAACGTTGACAAGAAATCCGTGGTTTGAGAACAACGTCGCGCTGCTACTGTATAACCGACTGTATAAAAGACGTCAGCAGCATGGCGAACATGCGGTGGGCGGCATGGTGTGTGGATACCCCACCCCTCCACATTGTCCTCAGATGAACATGAGGTGAGCAGAAGCAGAACTGGTGAGAAAATGATCTTGTTTTATTCTTTAACAAAACTAAGACTTCCTGACAGCATCTCTGTCTGTACCAGAGTAAACTGCATCAGTTTAAGATGATTTATTAGTTTGATATATAGAAAACATAAAAACATCCTTCACAGGGAAAGGGAGAAGGTAAAATAATTGAGATGATTCTTAGAAACCAGATGGAGACTTGGAAATGATTTGTTTTGTGTCGAATACCCGTATTTTCTGGACTATAAGTCACACTTTTTTTCATAGTTTGGCGGCTTGTGCAACTTGTTACTTCAGTGCAACTTATATATGGCAAAAATCCCAAAACAGCCTCATCTCAGTGAGAGGAGTTAATTTTGGACATCCGTCTATGCGGTGGAACAAAAACAAAAAAACATGTTTAACCCTCTTAATTATGTTTATGATCATTTACTGGCATTAACTTTGGAATTTGACTGATTGGGTAATCTTTAGCAGTAACAAGTAGGATATGAAAAATCTGAAAATCACCCTATTTTTAATAAATAAATACAACTTATAGTCCAGTGATACTTATATATGTTTTTTTCCTGTTCAGGATGCATTTTTGGACTGATGCAACTTATTCTCAGGAGCGACTTATAGCCCAGAAAATACGGTAGTTTTGAATCGCAGAATCGAACCGAACCGCATAGAATCGTATTGTATAAAGTCAAATCGTTGTCAAATCATTAGTGAATCGCATAGCATCGGCAGGAGGCCTCACTGTATTGTGAATGTATCGTATTGCTGGTAGCGTATCGAGATGCGTATCGAATCGCCCTCCTTGGTGGGGATTCACATCCCTAGCTGTACCTAAAAGGAGCAAATGTGAACTTTGTCAGTAACAAAGAAATCGATGATGAAAATATTTCCTACAAGTACTCATCTCCAAAGTGGTGCTCTTCTCGGCTAACCCGGATCGTGACTCGATGTCAAAAGGCCTTAGACAAAAACGGAAGAGCTGTTGAACCAAGGTCAATTTGTGGAAGATGCAGTACTGCTGGTTTCATAAACTGGCTTCCTCCTCAATGAATAGCTGCTATGTGGCAGGTGAAAGTGTAATGGACACCTAAAGACTACTTACTGCACGGGTATTTGTATCCGGTTTATTTTGATTGCTTGTCAGGTGGTTTTAGGGTGTAATTTATTTAATGTTTGCTTCTTTATTTGTTAGATTTGTTTATTTATTGTTTGCTGTGAATGCATGTTTTCTTATTAAAATGTTTGAAATGACAGAGTTTTGTCATTTTAGCTAAATTTTTATAAATAGTTCCACAATCAAAATAGCTAATTGCCAATTCAGTTAAAAAAAAAAAAAAAAAAAAAAAAAAAAACCAGAACAAAACATTCAGTGCCATGCACTAGTAGGATGGACCATCTCTTAAAATATCCTGCAAAATTGTACTGCTTGTGTTCAGACTTTAAGTCTGCAGCACATATCTTTAGAAAACTGATCCTGCATACGATCTATGCATACTGGCATCAGAAATTGAAGATATGGCATGAGTAGAATACTGTAATGGCAAGACATCAGATATCACTGGTTTTCACCTCCAAATATGTCCTGCAGCAATATGTGCAGAATCCTGACTCCTGATATGACTGGTACAGGGACTCCAGATATCAACAGATATGACATGAGTAGAATCCTGAAGCATCCGGACCACAGATATCACTAGTGTTTTGATACTCTCCGGATATGGGCCTTGGCTAGTATCCCATATCTGGAGCAAATCTGACTACAGATTCTGCCTGTGGAAAAGTGGTCCCGTGGACATGCTCCGGATATAAAATCAGAAAATGTCATGATCTGAGAGTATCCACAACAGATATGACTCCGCATGAGGCATATCTGGGGGTATCCTGGTGAAGATATCATAGGATTCTAGGGGTTTTTGCACAGTGTTACTATTCAATTTATACACAATTTATACTATATTACTATTTAATCTATACACAATTTATACGACACATCTATTCAATTTATACACAATGTATACTATATTACTATTCAATATATACACAATTTATACAACACTATTTCATATACACAATTTATACTATATCACTATTTCATTTAAACACATTTTATACTACAACACTATTTCATTTGTACACAATTTATACTATATTACTATTTAACTTATACACAATTTATACGACACTATTTCACATACACAATTTATACTATACTACTATTTCATTTATATACAGTTTATACTACGCTGCTATTTATACACAACTTATACTATATCACGATTTCATATATACACAACTTATACTATACAGTTTATACACAATTTACACAACACTGCCATTTCATTTATACACAATACTGCACTACTATTTAATTTATATACAATTACTACTACTAAATTTATACACAATTTATACTCCACTACTATTTAACTTGTACATAATTTATACTACACCACTATTTAATTTATACATAACTTATACTAAACGACTATTTTATTCAAAAATTATCTACACAACTATATAATTCATACACATTTTATACTACACCACTGTTCAATTTTTATACAATTTCTACTATACTAGGGATGTAACGATATGGAAATTTAATATCATGGTTATTGTGACCCAAATGATTATGGTTATCATTTTTATTGCGGTTTTATAGAATTAACCCCCCCAGCATCTTTAAAAATATCCAAAATGGGTCGAAAAGTCTACTTTGTCCTTTTTAAAGGGTGAAAAAATGTCCATGTGGGCGCATTTGTTGTCTGCCGCCATGTTTTAATAAATTAAACACTGCAACCTGCGACTGCTGCTGCTTTTCCAGCCAATGAGCAGCACCACAGGGAGTTTTTCAAAGTGCAGAAATCAGTCACGGTTTTAACGATAATTAAAAATTGAAACGGTATCACTAATCGTTGGGAATTTTATCACCGTTAACCATTTTACCGGTGATCGTAAGGCTGGACAATATAGAAAATAAGATTATCAATAAAAAAAAATCTGGATTGATCGATATCGATATTTATCAAAAATAAAAGCCATTATCAAATTAAAAGCTATTTCAGGTGCAGCCCTGGCCATTTAAGCTTTTGCTGAATGACCTACTTATAATAACAGGGCTCCAGACTGATACCTATTAGGTTGCATATGCGACTTAATTTCTTTAAAGTGCGAGTCAAATTTTTATAAGGTAGCACCAGTGCGACTTGAGACAGAGAGAGAGAGAAAAACAAAACACTCCTGAGACACGGGCAGCTGTGCTGGTGCATTAATGCATGTTGTGGTTGATGAAGGAATGAGTCATATCATACTGTTCACGGTAATACTGGTGTAACCTTAGGGAATGATATGAAAATGATATATCATGATAGAATATGGGTGAATCGAACATGTGCACTGCTGTTGTTTTCATACTGGCAAACGCACGTGCAGCAAGCCAGGGAGGAGGAGGAGGAGGAAGACAGCAGCAGCGCATTTTAAACTTAAAGCTTGTTCCATCCTCGGTGAGAAGCGCAAACCTTCTTCTTGTTCCAGAGACTGCTAGAACAAGAAAAAGGTTTGCTTTGGTCATTTCATCCACGTGAAGCTTCATCTGCGACAAGGTGGTTATTAATGCAGGAGGGGGATGACTAGGGAAAATCTTCGTTCTTCGCAGGCGGGCGGGGTTACCTACGCGGTGGTGTCAGTGTATCTAAATGTCACTTGCTGTATATATTACACATTTTCTTACCCCCTCGATCAGCTGTTTGTTAAAGCTACCTGTTTAACTTCACATCAGCGGAAATGTGTAAGTGACAAGTTTCTAGGACTGGGAAAAAAAATTGATACGCTGAAATATCAGGATATTTTAGTGTATCATTTCATATGCTGATATCATATCGATATGTAAAAATGTGGTATCGATCTATTTTACTAATGAAATCTTGCGAGATTTCGTTGTTCAGTCAAGAAATCTCGAGGGTTTTCGTGAAATCTCCCGAGATTTTGTAAGATAACGGTGAAATAGTTGGTTGGTAAAATAGATAAATATTGCATTTTTGAATTTTTGAATCTCTATATGAAATCTGCATATGAAAATATCGCGATATTTCATTGTATCGATTTTTTCCCCAGCCCTACAAGTTTCCACTTCCAGCTTGTCTGTGTTAACCCCGCCCCCTCGAATGTCCGAGTGATCACTCAATACTTCTCCTAGAAACGCTCTGCTCATATAAATATGATCACGTTCTGCTCAGAGACTGATTATGTTGAATCAGGTTTGCTAGAACAAAGAATCATGGAATAAATGCAGGACGAGGGTGAAGGTTCTCTAGCTGCTGCACATAGTTAACCTCAGGATATGCAGCCCAGTTCCACTAGCAATGACTGACACTGTTGATTTTATACAAAGTTATAAAATGATATTTAAAAAAAAGTTATAAAAAGACATTATTTATAACTTTAATGCACATCAGAAGCAGCTGCTTGATAAAGTTTACTTTCTGATTAGAAAGATTACTTTCTGGCTTAGTCCATTGAGTACCCTCTCCTCCCTCCCTCCCTCTGTCTGTCTGTCTGTCTACACCAATCTCTGATCAGCTGCACTGTTAGTTTAGTTAACTATCATGATAAAGTCATGTATTAATACCATGTTACACGAAGAAAAGGTGGCGCAACCTAATTTGTGGAGGCGCTACCAACTGAAAAGGTAGGTAGCACCAGCATATGAAAAAGTTAGTCTGGAGCCCTGAATAAAGATCAAACTAAAGCCGCTTTTAAACTTGCATTGCGGAACATGAGCGGTAAAGTCCATCCGCTCTTTAAATGGACTCGTCTTTTCAAACATGCCGCTTCCTTGCAGACCTATTGCGTCCCGGGTGCCTTCAGACACCAGGAAATGTTGCCGAAAAGTCAGCACAGCCCCGCTCTCCCTTCAACTCTGTCCGGAACACTTTCTTGTGCGTTCAGCCAAAACGACGTGCTGCAACATTTCCGCTCTTGTGACATGTAAACCAGCGGGTACATGTCCACTACATCTCCGAGGTAAAAGATCGGTATGCATGTCTGAATGCAAACGTTATAAAGGACAGAGTCCTTTATAACAGAATCAACATTACCGCTTTCCAACAACTATTTAATTTATACACAATTTATACTACACTACTGTTCAATTTATACACAATTTATACTACACTACTATTTCATTTATTCACAAATTATAATATAATGCTATTTAATTTATATACAATTTATAGTATAATACTACTTAATTTTATACACAATTTACAATACTGCTATTCACTATCCCCTCTTTCATATATCTATCCATCCTGTCTTCCATCCATCCATCCCTCCATCATCCATCCCTCCATCCTACCTGCTAGGGTCCTGAGCTGCCTCCACCATGGGCCTCATGAACTCCTTGGTTCTGCAGGGGTGGAGGAAGAAGAAGGGCTGGCCCAGCAGTGGATGCTCCTAACACAGAGAGCCAATCTGAGCTGTGTTTCAGAGGCGGACGGTGATGATGATGATGAGGAGGAAAGGTGTTCTTACCTGCTGACTGATGGCGCTCAGTGGACAGTTCAGGAGGTGAGGCCTGAAGTTTGGGTGGATATAGCTCCACACCTCCTCCAGTGTCAGACTCCTTCCATCTGCCAGAGATGGAAACCCGTTAACTGGATGGGACTGGATAGAAGAATGCCAGTCTCAAAAAAGAACAAACAAAAGCAGAGCAAAGGACGGCATGCGGAGTTGACATCCAGAGAGGTTGACCAACTGGATAAGTAGAGAAGCAAGGTCAAAATGGTTCAACAGACCAAGAGGGCAGTGAAGTGTTTTATTCAACTATCTAAATAGCCCATGTATTTCACAATGAATACAAAACACAAACTACAATAAATTGATTGTGCTCCTCCTTATTGTTGTCATTATTATCAGCAGGGCTGTATTACAGAGTTCCCACTCTTTTCAAGAGGTTGTTTTCCAGGACTTTTCCTGGACATTTTCTGCGACAAAGCTGTGATGAAACGGTGACGAAATGCCGATGAAATGGCGACGCTGTGGCGACGAAACAGCGATGTAGTGGTGACAAAACGGCAACAAAGCTTTCACTGCGATGAAACAGTGATGAAACAGTGATGTAGTGTCACTGAAACTGCTACGAAACGGCAACAAAGCTGCCATGCAGTGCGGCAAAACTGCAATGAAACGGCAATGAAACGGTGATGAAATGGCAACAAAATGGCAATGTAGCAGCGATGAAACAGTGACAACGCTGCAACAAAGCTGCAACAAAGCTGCGACAAAACTGCGACAAAACTGCGACGAAACAGCAATGAAATGGCGACGAAATGGCAACGTAACTGCAATTAAGTGGTGACGTAGCGGACACAAAACAGCGGCCAAGCTGCGACAAAACAGCAACGAAACTGGGACAAAACAGCAACATTGCGGCAACGAAGCCCCGATGAAACAGCAATGAAATGGTGAAGTAGCGGCGATGTAGTGGCAATTTAGCGGTGACGAAACAGCTACGAAGCTGTGATGAGACTGCTACGAAACGGCCACAAAGCTGCGACGAAGCTGCGACAAAACTGCGATGACATAGCAATGAAATGGCAACAAAATGGAGACATAGCAGCGACGACGCTGCAAGGAAGATGCAACGAAGCTGCAATGAAACAGCAATGAAATGGCGAGGAAATGGCGATGTAACTGCAATTTAGTGGTGACGTAGTGGAGAGGAAACGGCGACGAAGCTGCGAGAAAACAACGAAACTGCGAGAAAACGGCAACATTGCGGCGACAAAGTAGCAACATTGCGGAGACAAAGCTGCAATGAAACGGCAACGAAATGGTGAAGTAGCGGCGATGTAGTGGCGATTTAGCGCTACGAATTTGTGATGAAACTGCTATGAAACACTATGAAATGGCAACAAAATGGCGACGTAGCAGCAAAGTAGCAGCAGCGAAACAGATAATGCTGGACAGGACATGTAAAAAAAACAAAAAACAAAGCTTTGATGAAATACCAATTAAATGGCAACGTAGCAGCGATGAAATGGCGACGTAGCTGCGATTTAGTGGCTACGTAGCAGAGACAAAGCGGCTGCAAAGCTGCTACAAAACAGCAACGAAACTTCGACAAAACGGCAACACAGCGGTGAGAGAGCTGCAACAAAGCTGCAATGAAACGGCAAAAAAATGGTGACGTAGCATAGACAAAACAGCTACGAAGATGTGACGAAACTGCGATGAAATGGCAACAAAGTTGCGACAAAGCTGCGATGAAACAGCGATTAAAACGGAAACAAAATGGCGACGTAGCAGCGACGAAACAGTGACCACACTACGACGAAACAGTGACGAAGCTGCAACGAAGCTGCACCAAAGCTGTGATGAAACAGCAATGAAATGGCTAAAGCCGCTTTGGTGCAGAAACGGTGACAAAACGGCGACGTAGCGGCGACGTAGCGGCGATATAGCCACGATGTAGTGGCCACGAAACAGTGGCGAAACAGTGAGGAAACATTAACAAAATGGTGACAAAACGGTGATGTAGCGGCAACGTAGCAAAGACGAAGCGGTGACGGGAGGGAGAAAAAATCATTTCCCAGGACAACTCAAGCTTTTCCTGGACATTTACTCTTTTTCTCATTTTCCATGTGTTTTCTATGACTGGAAAAATGTTCAATCATTTTCCAGGTTTTCCAGGACGTGTGGGTACTCTGTATTATGAAATTATAAATTAAAATCTTGCGCTGTGTGTCAGTAATTAATTAGGAGTCAAACAGCGGACAGCTCCCCTAACCACTCGGGATCAGCGACTTGACAGCAACGGTGATCTACTGGGTCACTGTCTGACTGAAAAGCCTATCATGGAAATGATATTTTACAATTCCTCACATTATTTAATAATGAAAATCATGAAGGCTGATAATTTTGTGCTTTTAAAGTCATGATATTTGTCCACAAATTCAAAAAGACCTTCACAAACGTCTGAAGAAGGTCATATTGACCAATTTAAAGAACCTCTTTTTCATTGAGATTTTGGGTTAATGTTATAAAATGTTACAAACGCTAAGGGGCTGGTTGTCAGAGAAACAACACTGTATTCATGACAACATTCCAAGGTATTCAGAGGTGGGACTCTTTTTTTTTCACAGCAGGGCTATTTTATTAGATAATATATATTTCTGTTTAATCAAAAATTTAATGAAAATTATGTGTACTGCTCTTTCATATTGCCATTATAAGTAACCCTTTTATAAAAACAATACATCACTGCAGGTCGTGATATACGCTCAAGGGGTTATCTTCTATGGAATTAGATTTGTGCCTAAAGAATAAAGAAAAATACTGAGAAGATCAAACAAAAATTAAGAATTTGAGAAAAAAAATCATTAGTGAAAAAATAAAGAAAATCGTTTTAAAAATAAAACTTACTGCTTGCAATCAAATTCTTATAACGGTTGAATAAAGTCTTTGTTTTGTGTGACAGATTATACTTTATCAGTTTCCTCTGTTTCATTCTCACTTATCAGAGTTTTGCTCTCGCTGCCATCTTTGCAGTTACGCTTCCTCACTTTCTCCTTTGCGCTTCCTGACTTTTTGTTTGCGCTTCTGTCACAAACGCCTCAGGTGGGCGGGTCTTCTGAAAAGTCCTCTCCCATTGGACGGTGAGTTTTTTTATTGACCGTTCAGTGACCCGGAAGTTATGCAGCCTACGCGGTCTTTTCATCTGGTGGACAAGTCACTACTTTGGGTACCAGTCACGCCGAGACTCCAGCCAGGATTCCATTAATTTCTGATCAAAAGTGAGTATTGATCATATATTTGATCTCCTCTTCAGCTCTCAGAGTTTACCTCTTGAAGTAAATCCAAGCGATATTCTAGCTATCTGTAGTGGACTGCTAAAGTAGCCATTGTGCTAGCGTACCGAACATGTTTAGCTTTTGGGCTAACTCAGCTGCAGAGATGGCGTTTGTGCGCCTCATCATTACATTTTCTGTACTGATTGCATGAATGTGCGTGTTATTGTAGTTTCTGTTAATACTCTTGCTAATTAGTCATGACAATCAGTGCAACAGAGAAAATAGCTACTTGAGCTAACGTCTGTGTTTTAACTTATCTAACTCATAGATGGAGCAGTGTCGCTCTCAGTCATTTTATTGGGACACAGGACAGAGACAACATGCAATCACACGTAAGTGTTTATAATCTTTTAGGTATGTCCTCATACCGATGCCTGTGTTGTGCCATGAAGTGATCAACATCTGTATCACAGGACCAGGGGGGTGTTCCACAAAGGTGGATTAAGGGAAAGCCTGGCTTATTACTTGTGGAGACTATTGGAGATAAGCCAGGCTTTCCCTTCATCCACCTTTGTGGAATAGCCGCCAGGTAGAACTCCTGACGTGTTTACTCCGCCGTGCTGGCAGGAAAAAATCCCTAACAGCAGCGCCTGTTGCTCTTCAGTTACTCTGTTGGAGTTTACATCACATTACAAATCAGTAAACGTTTTTTCATTACACAATGGTAAATTAAATACACCTGACCCGGATCCCCAGGATACTTTTCATAACATTAGTGGCGACCAGCTCCGTTCAAACCGGCTATCTGCTAACACCCTCAATAATTTAAATAAGTGGTATTTTACATCTACTATGTTATTGTTCAATTACACGTTTACATAACCTTATTTTCATTTTGGCCAAAAGAAAACAGATCCCACAATGGAAGTACAGGAAAACAGCCGACAGGAAATTTGAAAAAAAAAGAAAAGAAAAAGAAATACAAATACTCAAACTGAAGTTTTGACCTTCCAATTTTTTTATTTAAAACACTGGACTTTGAAAACAGACTCAAACAGTCTGTTTTTAAAGTCCAGTGTTTTGAATACATTTTTAAAGTATTTCACCTGGACGAATGAACCTTCACCGAATGATCACTCCAGCTTCACAAACATTCAGTGTTAACTACTGTGAAAATACCTCGTACAAATAAGCATAGACTCCTTGAAATATTGAATCAGCACTGTACATCACAGATGTGGGGTTGGAACTTTATTTCAAAAAAGGAAAGGAAACTAAAAACATGTCACAGTGTTCCATGTCAATCGTGAGAACAGTTCTGGTATTTTTAAACTCTAGTTCTCACCATAGTTGAAAATACAGTATATCTGAAAGAAGATCACCAGAAACCTGTTGTGACCACTTCTCGGCTATAATAAATCTGGGGTGTCAGCAAAAATCACAGTGTGACACCACATTCCCACTCTCTAATGTCCACATTAAAAACAAACAAACAAACAAAAGAAACCCTCTTCTCACTTTTCCCTATTTGCTTGTATCTATACTCGATATCTGCAAGTACTTAAATTTCAGCAGTACTCACACTTGGTACATTTCTTATGATTTTATGTAATTTCATCTCAATTTTTCAGTTTTTTCAATGTGCTATTTTTTGGTCAAGCACTTTAGGCAACCTTAGTTTTTGTACATGTGCTTTATAAATAAAATTGAACTTGGTCGGTGAAAAGGTGGTATCGGGACATCCTTAATCTTACAACTTATGATCTGATACACCACAATGGCTCTGACAACTTTTTTTTTTTTTTTTAATAAACAAAATGATTAAAATAATAATCATAATAATTCAAATACAGGAAACCTTCCTTTCCAGTTTTCAAGTCAGTTTTGCGGTCGGTCTGAACGCACCATTGCTGTTATGCTTCTATATCTATATTTATCTGCTGCAATTTGTCTGTCAGGCAGTGGAGCACCTTTTCCAAGATCAATGCTCAGACGCTGACCCAGAGGATGGAGAGGCTGTGGTGTCTGAGATCCCATCTCCTTTGTCTGAACAGAACCTCGCTGTGCTTCAAGGATTGGTAAATCCCATCACCTCTGCTCTAAGTGACAGAGAACTTTATATTCAGACAGTACAACTAGTGCAAACACCAAGTTCATTAAATTGAACCAGTAGTCTTGTCATCTGCAAAAGTGCTGTTAGTCAGAGGTACAATAAAGGTTCTATGCTGATAGTATGCTCTTAAGTAACTACTTTCTTTAAACTTTACCAATAGTCTTGTGTCTTCTGAAAAAGTGCTGTTAAGTAGGGCTAGACGATATAGAAAAAAAGATTATCAATAAAAAAAATCTGTATCGATCGATATCGATATTTATCAAAAAAAAAAAGCCATTATCAAATTAAAAGCTATTTTAGGTGCAGCTCTGGCCATTTAAGCTTTTGCTGAATGACCTACTCATAATAAAGATCACAGTAAAGCCGTTTTCAGACTTGCATTGTGGAACATGAGCGGTAGAGTTAATCTGCTCTTTAACCAGACTCGTTTTTTCAAATATGCCGCTTCCTTGCAGACTTATCGTGTCCCGGCGATTTTATACATCAGGGAATGTTGCTGAAAAGTCAGCACAGCCACACTCTCCCTTCAACTCTGTCCAGAACATTTTCTTGTGCTTTCAGACAAAACGACGTGCCGCAACATTTCCGCTCTTATGACATGTAGAGCAGCCGGTACATGTCCGCTACATCTCCAAGGTAAAAGACCGGTACGCATGTTTGAATGCAGCGTTATAAAAGGACAGAGTTCGCAATATTACCACTTTCCAGTGGAAGTCTGAAAGCAGCATAACACTGAATTCCAGTTCAGCCTTTGCTCGGGTCTGCATTTGTGATTGGTTTGGCGGAAGGAGTGACTGTAGGATCATGCTACCTGATAGGCTACAGCAGAAAACTGTGCTTCTATATTGAACTTTTATTGACCCTCTTTGTTTTACATTGAAAAAACCTCTATTGGTCGATATATATTGATATTGAATTATCGTCCAGCCCTACTGTTAAGGTGCTTTCGGACTGTAGGAACCTTTTAGAGTTCCTATAACCTTTTCGAGAATCAGGCCATTTTTTTTTGCGCATTCGGGCATATAGGAACTAGAGATCTCGAATGTTTGGTGATTGGTAGAACTGGCAAGCCGCGGCTCTTGCATGATCTCCGCTTATCCCAGCCCCGCCATATTTAAAACGTCCCACACCTGTTTACTGAGATGGTAATGACAAGAAGAATTGTTACTATAGCAGTGTACCACGTCATTATTAAATCGATCACAATGGTACACGTCCCAAATCGATAACTATTTTGAAATGTCCAAAAGCAATTATTTTCATATTAATTTAATGACCCAAATACAGCTGCAAAGTGTGGCAGTAGAATCTGCAGCTGCCACCCAGACACTTTAGTAAACGGACTGTTAACTAGAGTGTCTGGGCGTACTTTTTTTTTTTTTTTTTAAAGAAAAAAAGTAAACAAGTGAAAGAGATGTAAAGCTGTAAAGTTAGCTTTTATAACAGCTTTGAATAAAAGAGACGGAAAACCCAAAAACAATTGCAAATTGTATCAGTACAATCTGCGCCACTTTAGTGAACGAATCCCGGTCCGTCCACTAAAGTATCTGGGAGTACTTCAACGAAAGGTAAACAAGGCGTTAATAGGGCAGCTTTCCAATGGGGGGCTATTCCATTACATGATGCATATGACTGTAATGAGGGAAAGCTGCTGGGATCCTGCTGGGGGGTTGAAATTCCATTTGATGCCCTTTTGTTGTAATACTCCGACAATCCGTTCTTGATTCAGGGATGACAATGCTTCTCTGAGTTCTCGGTCTGCTCCCACAAAGTTTGTTCCATTATCGGACTGCATATGAGCGACCTGACCTCTTCTGGAGATAAACCTGCGCAGAGCATTGATACACGCATCTGTATCCAAAGAATCTGCCACCTCCAGGTGAACTGCTCTACTACATAGGCAGGTGAATATAACGCCGTACCGCTTTACAAGGCTCCTTCCTCTTTTTACCTCAACCGGTCCAAAATAGTCCACGCCAACATTCGTAAATGGCGGACAGTCCGGGAGGATTCTCTCTTTTGGTAAATCTGCCATCTTTTGCATCATCGTCTGTGCATTGTATTTTCTGCAAATGCAACATTTATTGATGATCTGTCTTATGGCTGAATTGACACCTGTTATCCAATATTTTCTTCTCAGAGTAAATAACATGTGGTTACGACCACTGTGGCAAAGCTTTTCATGGATGTCCTTTAGGATGAGAGTTGCAACATGCTGGTCTTTTGACAAGATCAGTGGATGCTTCCTCTGGTAAGGAACCTTTTGCGAGTCGTCCCCCAACTTTTAATAGCCCATCCTGCAGCTTTGGGTCCAACTTTAGTAGAACACTGTGCTTGCTAACAGAGTTCTTTGCAGAGGACAAGTCATCAATCTCCTTTTTGAAATTTGTTTGCTGGCAGTATCGCACAATGGCGAGTTCAGCATCATTTGAGTCCTCCAGCGATAGAACTTGTCTTTCTTGTAAGACACTGTTCCGTTTGGCTTCATCAGGATTCTTGGGGTCCTTTCTCAAGCGAGTCATGCTCAAGAGTAGGTTCTTTACCTTGAGAAACCATGCCACGGCTACTTTCAGCCTCTTCCAGTCTGAGAAGTAGGAGAAGAGGCAATCAGTAGCGTTTAGTGAATCTTCAATGGTAACTGCATTCACCACAGCTTCTCTTTTCACTTCCAGGTCATCCTTCTCCAATGGAGTGTCAACTATATTGGTTGGCCAGTCCTGTTCTGTAGTGTTGTAGTCAAGACCGCACCAACCGAGACCAAGACATTTCCGAGACCAGGGAGTACCGAGACCAAGACAAGGTCAAGACATTTAGAGGTCGAGACCGAGACAAGACCAAGACTTTCACAGACCGAGACCGAGACGAGACCAAGACCTTTACGGACCGAGACCAAGGACACAAATATCAAAGAAAAATCATAACAAAACATCAAAATGTGAGGGTTTTTTAAAGTTAACTTTTAAACAAATATGACAACAAAAATTAATCGTTCTGTTGTTTTGAAAGCAGCACTATGAATTAAATAAACTATAAACTAATAAATTTGGGCAAACATCAATTTTAACTATTGCCATGTTGGGAGAAATCTCTTCTTATTTTCTGAGATTTGGTCTCTTTTTATTCTCAGTGTCTGTTTTAGAACTAATGACAACAGTATAAATAGCCTACTCCTATATGTAGGCCTATATAAGTTCTGCATATCATCTGAAATTTCTGCAGTCATCATCATCATCATCATACTCACAATGTTGAAAGGTTTTACAAAGAACTATTTTGTTTAGTAATGAGACAGTTTGCACATGAAATGATATAATCACTACTAAAAAGAAGTTTAGAATCAAACAAAATTCAGATTCACAACGAACCTGAAGTAAACACGCACGCTGCATGAGGTGAGAACCATGTAGACTCAATCACAAATGCGCAAACAGGGAGTTTGTTCAGTAAATATAAACTCTACATTAACCTGGAAACAATAATGACCCTGCTAAGCATCACTGTTGCAGGTAAGATGTTCTTAATGATCTCTGATGTGAAATAATTACTCTGCATACCTGAAGTCTGAAAAAATAACGGGGATTTGCTGAGTGGATGATCGATCTCTGATCAGTGACTGAACAGCTGATGATGCGGTGCTTTGCGCCTTGGCAGGCAGAAGAAGTAGTTCAAACCTATTTGTACGATTTAGTTAGTTTTCACTGTGTTCATCAGTGATAATAAATGTGAAATCAGATGTAGCTTGAGAATCAGTTCTATAATACAGGTGGTTGGTCGGGGAAGAATCACTATTTCAGTATCAATCCGCACAGAAATCGTCTTTTCGGGTAAATGCTTTTGAGCTTCATGGTTTTTTGGTTAATTTTATTATAAATACTGAGGTCCTGGTCCAGACCTCGGTATGCTATGGTATGGCAATGGTAGCTACAGTCATGCTTACAAGTTCACACAGCCGCTCTCCTCCTGTCGGCTCGCGCATCTCTGCAGGTGTGCGCAGGAGGCGCTTGGTCACAGTGCAGCTGCAGGGAGACGTAACACTGCCGATGCTTTTAAGTTAACATTCGCTGTTTGTAAGAGGCTCCTTTTCCTCTTATCAGCAGCTAAGTTATGGACAAAAAGCCGATCAGCAGTGGTCTCGGCCGGTCTCGTTCAAAAATCCCGAGACCTCCCTGTCCGAGACCGAGACAAGACCGAGACAAAATGCTGTCCATACCAAGACGAGACCGAGAACCTAAAAAAATGGTCTCGAGACCGGTCTCGAGACCAAGACCGATCTCGAGTACTACAACACTACTGTTCTGGCTTGTACAATAATTTTGGACCCTTTATCCATCTGCTGTCACAGCAGAAACTGGTGGCTCTTACACCTCTTGACGCCTCGTCAGCAGGATTATCCTTAGAGGTCACGTATCGCCACTGATGAGTGTTGGTTGTCTCTCTCATTGTTGCAACCCTGTTTGCCACAAATGTATGGAAACGTTTGTCCTCATTCCTTATGTATTTGATCACCGTTGTGCTGTCGGTCCAAGAGACAGACTCTTGTAGTACGATCCTCAACTTCCTTTTTAGCATCAGATCAACTCGTACTGCCAGGACTGCAGCGGTTAGTTCCAGTCTGGGAATAGTGACAGGCTTTAGTGGTGTTACTCTGGCCTTACCCACCAAGAATGAGACATGCACATCCCCTTCTTTGTTTTGGATCCTGAGGTATGTAGTGGTCCCATATCCGAGCTCACTAGCGTCTGAGAAGTGATGGAGCTGAGTCTGTGAGATGTTTCCGAATCCTTTCGGTTTAACACACCTCTGTACTCTGAACTCTAATAAGGCGCTCAGTTCCTTTAAAGGAGCCCTATCATGAAAAATGGACTTTTAAGAGCTTTTCAGCATGTCAGTGTGTTATTTCCTCATCAAGAAATGATTTAAATCGTTATTTTTCTTCATTCATGCATATTTGAGTAATCTACATGAATATTTAAACCAAGCGCTACCTCCCTGCAAACGGCTGACTACCCACCCCGTTACGTATGGACGTGGCACCAATCACGAAGTGACAAACACGCATGCGCAACATCGTAGCAAGACGCCCTCTGTTGAACAGAAACTCAGAGAATCCTATACACACTCTCTGAGGAAGAAACTAACACCTGCAGGAAGATTTCCTCAGAGACAAGCAGCCATCAGCTAACAGACGTTTGATCCAGAGTTCAGGAGAATTTTCTTCCTTTTTTCTTTTCTTTTTTTAAGCTCTAGAGGACAGCAAGTTGGGAAAAATGCAGTTACGTTCAGCGTGGTTATGTTCAGCGTGGGAGTTTATTGTTGTACTGGATGAATCGACTTGCCAGAAGTGGTTGGATTATAACTTCAGGAGCAGGGGGAAAAAAAACTCAACTTTGTGTGTAAACTTCACTCCTGACAACTTCATGAATCTCGGACAGTAAAGTGTTTTTTTCTCTGGGATTACTTCTGAAACCTGACGCAGTTCCTACTATAAAAACGCGCATGGACAGACAAAAACACTGGTGAGTCAACACATCTCTCAGCTCAATGCTATCGGAGTCCGATTATCCATCAATGTTTACAAGATCCATGTGAGTGCTGCTTAGCTCAGCGCTAACTGTTAGCCTATGATTTGTTCGCTAAATTACTTACTTGTCAGGGTTCTCTGTGGTACTTCTGTGGTACTGCGTGTACTTCAAACTCCATATCAGACTCTGGGTCGAGCGCATACAGCTCCATAACAGGCTGGTCTGTTTTATCCCGTCGATCGGAGTAATTATCCATCAATGTTTACTACTAACATCCACATGAGAGCTGCCGGTGCCGGTGCTACAGACAATTCTGTGACCCTTCAGAATAAGTGTCTCTTCCGGGGCGACGTCATGAAATGGGCGTAAAACATGCTGCAATTGACCTATGGCTAAGCCACGCCCCCTCCACTCACTCGGACAAACAACATTCGGTGACAGGCGCTATGTGACATCTCGGGAGATGACAGCTGTCAACACGGACAACAGACGCGTGATCAGACAAAGAGACCATGACGAGATAAATTAAAAAACATAAAAACAATACAAACAAACAAAAAGAAATTGTTCACACGTCTTAAACTGGGAGTAGAAATCAGCCTGTGAATCTCTGAATGTGACTTGTGTCGCTCCCTCAGTTTCTTGCACAAACTACTGCACGGCTGCTGCTGTTTGGTTAAGTCACTAATTCTCCAGATTGCTATTTACCACTATTTACAACTACTGCACGGCTGCTGCTGTTGTGCCAAAAAGTGATCATCTGACAAAAACTGATCAAACAGCCACGGAAGCGGAGCAATCTGGCTGCAGCTTGGAAGCCAGAGGCGTGTCGTTATCGACATTATTACACGACACCTGTACTACACGACAGCGTCTTATGTACCGTTACCACGTACCAAAACTAGCATGTTTGGCTAGCGTTAGCCAACTTAAACTAACGTTAGGGAAGGTAACTTCATATTTCTTTCAAGCAAAGTGACAACATGTTGCCTCGAATACGATGTTCCCTTACCTTAGAACAGATGTAGACATCCTTGTTCATTTTATCCACGTTCAGTTGATGTTGTGGTCTGCCGCATAACTTTGGCTTGATGTGACTTGGTAAAAGGCAAAAAAATACGCCCTGTCACCCAGCCTCTCAGGATACCTAGTATCGGAGTTGCATGTACCCCATGCACACGTTTGACCATTTTAAACTAAAAAGAAAACATAAAAACGAACAAAAACGGACTAACTTCAATGCATTTCAATGGACGTTTAAGCAGAGAATGTCCGAGTGTATGGGATAGCTGTGCGCACTGTGATTGGCTCATCGCGTTTGGGGGTGTGGTTTAGCCATAGGTCAATTGGTCGAGAGCTCCGCGGTTCAGTACAGTCAGCCATCTTACTTCCGTGTTGGAAATTAGATGCATCGAAAAACTAATATTTAACACCAAATTAGTTTCTATAGTAACGATGGGAACATATCTAGCTTATAAATGCCTGTATTTGACTTTTGGAACATTTGAAAAGCATGATACAGCTCCTTTGACCACTTAGTCCATTGCAGCAAAATGTCTGGAGGTACAGTTTCATCCCATCCTAGTTTCTTCCTGCAAAGTTCTTGTAGCAAGATTTTAGCTGGTAGTAAAACAGGTGCAATGAATCCGAAAGGGTCATATACTGAGCTAGACACCGATAACATCCCACGTCTAGTCAGTGATTTTTGCTGTGTTTCCATTTTAAACTGGAATGCATCGGTCTCTGTACACCATTGCAAACCCAGGGCTCGTTCGATGGGCAGCTGATCCTTATCCAAGTCAAAACTCTAAGTCTTGTGCCCTGTGCTTCTCAGGAAGTGATTGTAACACTTCACGGTTGTTACTAACCCATTTTGTTAGCATAAAACCACCTCTCTGACAGAGTGCAATCAGCTGTTGAATCAGTTCCATAGCTTCTTTTTCTGATGCCAAACTTTTTAGGCAATCATCCACATAGAAGTTCTCCTTTACAGTCTGAACCACTTCCGAGGAAAAGTCTGCCATGTTGTCCTCTGCTGTTTTCCTTAGAGCATAGATAGCACAGCTCGGGGAAGATATGGCTCCAAACAAATGGACAGTCATCCAAAACTCAATGATTTCTTCTGATAAATTTCCGTCCTTCCACCATAAAAACCTCGGAAAGTCTCTGTCCTCCTCTGGGACCTTCACCTGGTGGAACATTGCTTGGATGTCTGCCATGACTGCTACAGGTTCCTGTCTGAATTGCAAGACAACTCCAAGTAATGAACCGTTGAGGTCAGGACCTTGTAGAAGATTCTGTTTCAAAGATGTTCCTTTGTACATTGCAGCACAATCAAACACTACTCTGTGTTCTTTTCTTTGGGTGATAAACACCATGATGAGGTATGTACCATACCCTTCCATTAGCACCACATGATCGATGAGTGGGCACTTCTTCAGCATAACCCTTATCAATCAGTTCTTTCACACACACACTGTATTCTTTGAAAAACTGCTTGTTGTTCAAGAATTTCCTCTTCAGACCAAGTATCCTTTGCTTTGCCATGGAAAGGTTGTTAGGCAGTGACACATTCTCCTTAAAAGGTAATTTCAGGCTGTAATGATGATCCTTTAGTATCACAGAACCTCCAATAGATTCCATAAACTTTTCATCCTCCTGTGACAACCCTTTTTCTTCTGTCACCCTTTCTGCGAAGTCATGGTTATACTGTTCACTCAACATCCTTTCCAATCTGCATACAGAAATCCTGTTAACTGTAGTTGTGATACAGTCTTCCTTCAGGTTGCTGCCATTCCTTTGCAACGGGCCATTGACAACCCAACCAAACACTGACCTGATAGCATATGGGCTGTCTCCAAAGCTATTAATGATCTCCCATGGTTCCATCAACTTGTGTGCATTGCTTCCAATAAGCAGGTCCACTGAAGCCTTTATAGTGACTGGTTTGACCCTTGATAGATATGGCCATTTTTCCAAATCCTTTATAGTCACAATATTATCCAGGCTTACTGGCATCCTCTTTTGAGTGAGGGTTTCAGGAAGTTCATGAAAAACGTTGTTGTCTATCGCAGATACTTCCAATCCAGAGAGTGTGAATGTTGGCACCACACTTTCCTGTCCCATTGTGTGTAAAAGAAATTGAGTCTTTCTTCCAGATAGGTTAAGCTTTCTCATGAGATCCTCTGTGCAAAATGTGGCTGAACTGCCAGGATCTAGGAATGCGTATGTCTGTATCACCTTGTCTCCTTTAGAAGCCTTGACTTTAACTGGCACGATAGGTAGCAGGCAGCAATCTGTTCCGGCCCCTGTATGACCACAAGTTGCAGAAGCTGCAGTCGACTTAGCCATGTCAGACTCTTTAGCACACCTTGTGTCTTCATTAGTAGATGCCTTTTGATCTATATGAAGTGTGGTTGGATGTCTTTGAACACAGATCCTGCAGATCAAGCGTCTCTCACATTGCTGACTGATATGTCCATCACAGAAACAGCCAAAGCACAGTCTATGGGTTTTCAGGAATTCCAACTTGTCTCGATGTTTCTGTGCGGTGAACTGTCGACAGTGTTCCAGTAAGTGATTTCGTGTGCAGAATATACAAGTTGTTGGTTGTGAAACCGACCTCGGGCTGCTGGTGCTTTTCATTATTTCTGCAGGTGTAATAGTTGTAGCAAAGCTTTTTCCCTTTGATCCATGTCCTGTATATAGTTTTGACTTGGGAATAGTTCTTGGTCCATTTATTCCAAGTGGAACATGTTTAATGTCTCCATACAATGGGTCCAATAGTATTTTGAGATGGCTTTCAATAAATTTCACCAAGTCCTTGAACAAAGCTCTGTTCTGTGTTCGCTCCATGATGTCGTATGCTGTGGTTCTCCATTGTTCCTTGAGTTTGTATGGCAGCTCAGACATAATGATCCTCAAGTTGCTTGGCATGTCTAGTTCATGCATATATTCCAAATCCTCCATGACGTTGCAACAGCTATGTAAGAAGAGGGCATAAGCTTGTAAAGCGTTGATGTCTTCAATTTTTATTTCAGGCCAAAGTAAGGCTTTCTCCATATAAGCAACGGCAATCCTGTATTTGCTGCCAAAGTTCTCTTGAAGAAGTTGCTTTGCCTTGTTGTAACCAAATTCAGGGGTCATATGTAAACAGCTACGCACAAGTTCTCTTGGTTGACCTCGAGTAAATTGTTCCATATAGTAGAGACAGTCACCTTTATTGGTTTTCTCCTCTACTCCTTTCTCAAATGCTTTTATGAATATTAAATATTGTAAGGGCTCTTCATCAAACAATGGGATCTCTCTCGTTGGTAATGATGATAACAGAGTTTGATGTACCAGTGCAGATGTTATTTCATTTTGAGTCTGCATCACTTTGATGATATCACCATGCTGGTGTTGATCCATCCTTGTCTGAAAAGATTGCATGGCATGTACAGACGTTTCCAATTTCTGTTCCTTTGGTCTAGTTACATCCTGCTGATCAACTTCCTGTGCTGGTGCATCATGTGAAGGTAATGTATTGTCAGACAGCAAAAGATTTCCCTGTGTCTTACTCCGACATGCAAGATCTGGTTCCTTTACTATTGGATCCATTTTAACTCCAGGTGTTTGCTGTGCCATTTCTCTTTCCAGGTAAGAATTCATGGCATTTGATGTTTTGGATGTCCTAGAAAGACTTTGCTTTTCCAAGGCTTGCAAGACAGCAAGCTTAGCTGTGGACTCTGCTATTAGAGCTTCCACTTCCTGTTGCTCTTTTTTCCTTTTTAATCGTAGCTCCTCCTCCGCTAAGGCATGTTTTTCCTTCAACGACTCCATGCGGGAAAGAAGTGCAGCCCTGTCTGCTTCTGCTACAACTCTTGCAGAGGAAGTAGAACTGACTTTGCTTTCAGCCTTGCTTGAACATCTTCTAATAACATTAGACGCACTATCATTTGGGTCAATACCATCATCACATATATTTTCTTCATCTCAAAAAAAAAACAACAACAAAAAAAAAAACATATATTTTCTTCAACCTCATTTGACACATCTTGTTCAACACATGAAACCCATTTTTGTACCTTTAGAATGAACTCGTCATTGAACATCATTTTTGCCTTAAACCACACATTGTGCCTTTCCTGTTCATCAGGCGGCAACATTTCCATCACAGAAGCATGAATAATTTTTATCTCAGTACATATCTGCTCAAAGTCACCAAAGACACACAGAACCATTGATTTGTCATTTTTCCGTATGAGTTCTTCTATTTGATTTTTCAAATTACTTGCACGTTGCAGTTTATTCCTTCTGTCACCCTGCAAATGTGCAACCTTTTCCGCAAAAGCTTTAGCAGTCAGTTTGACGACACACTTTTCCTTCTGAGCGTTGACGTCATCAGTACCAGTGAATGAACTGACTGACGCACCATCGCCAGTGTGTTTATCACTCGTTTCATGCATTTCCATGTTTCAACCAAAAGTCAAATAAAGATGTAAATGTTTTTGTTTGTTTGTCAACAATCCAATTCAGTACCAATGCATTGGAGTTTGTGCACATTTACTTATTGATGAATGAATAAGGCCTTTAATGTGTGGTGTAGCCCTACCCATACCTCTTATTCTTGTTGAAGGCCTTACTTCAAACAACTTTCTTGCAATTCTTGCGAATCAGCAGCGATAATCCAAACCGATGGCGCTGTTATCCTGTGATCCAAATAACCCTGTTTCCTCCAATCGACAGACGCCGTCTGCTTCTCTTCCTGGACCTTTTACCTCCAGAGCTGCGGAATCCAACCTCTAGATCACCAAAACAGCGATATTTGAGCTGGCGATGTATCCAAACACGACTCCTTGCGGCGAATAATCCCCTAAGCGACACGTCATCCTTCCTTTCCAACACCGTGGCGAATAATCCGACACGCGTGTAATTAAACAGCGTTTTCCTAAAACATAGTTTTTTGACTTAATGTAAATGTGCTAAGCCAATGCTTAAAGCGCCTGAAGTGTCGCTCGTTGAACACCTAATTGACGCGTTCTCGTCACTAGCGTTACCTGCGCCCAATAATGCCAAGTCCAACCTTTTATCGTTTTATCCTTTATTTTCCACATATATTTTACCGGCATACAAAATAGCGACGTGATCCGTTAAACTGTTCAAATCAAAAGATATAAAATGAATGAAATAAACAAACAAAACAGAATGGAACGGTCAAAAAACTGTGTGTTCACCTTCCTACGAGCAACACCTGTCACCCGGTGGAAAGTTCCCACATTTATAGACTTTGACATATATACACACACAGTGCTGCCACCTAGTGCCCAATATATACAGGTGCTTAGACTGGCTCCTACAAACCTATTGACTCTAACCTGTAAGAAATTCTTTCCGCAGAGCCCCTGTTTCAACCCCTGCCTCTCCCATAAACGTCACCTTCAAAGGGTTTACTGGTGAACTGTTCTTCTGCCGCAGTCACAGCATCAGTCCGCGATCCAGGATATTTGTTCTGGACACACAAATGCAGAACTCTTTGCTGGCGTCAACCTGAGCTGCCAGCCATCTTCCTCACTGTTGAAATAAAGAGATTTTTTTTTTCCAGGGATTTTTAACAAATAAATCATTTGACCTCAGGGTTTGGTAACCCCTACCCAAAGGAAAAAAAAAAATCAACACAGCTTAGCTCCCTTTGAAGGCCCTACATTTTAGTGCTTTTGATGAAAGTTAGCGCAAACTTGTCATGTCTGAATTATGTATTCACATGAACTAAGCCTGCATTAAGAAAGCACTTCAATATCTGTATACACATAATTCCCACAGATTTCTGTCAGTATGAGCTATGTAGTCCTAAGTAAATAAAAGAGGAAAAAAAAAGTCTCTTGTACCATGACATTTCTTCATTCTGGATCCGTTTCAAACCAACAGGACTTTCATCCGCACAGGACAGAGTACTATAAAAACAGCAACAAAACAAAAAACAAAACAGATTGAAGACCATAGATGATAAAGTTGCCAAGACACTGAAATATTGATATAAATTATTCAAAGCAAAATCTATGTCAAACAAAATATGCTGTAGATTTTAGAAGAGCATGCATGTCTAAGTCTTTCAGGGTTGGGTCACATCCTCATATGGGGTAATCACCTTTCTAAGTGCCTCTCCCAGTCCCCACAGGCACTTGCATGGACTTCAAGATCCTCAGTTGGAAATTCCTCCTGGCACAGAGGACACTTGCCTTCTGTTGACTAAAAGGCATAAAATTGATTACAGAAAAACAAATGACTGTCTAAAAGAGCAACACTTAGTTTCTGAATTTTGGATTCAACTTACCTTCTCATTATGACATGCTATCTCAATGACCTAAAGTTGAACATGAGTAAATATTTCATCAAGTTTATAAAAAATTCATAAAAATCAATTCAATACACAGGTAGACTTATTCTTACCTCTGGTTCAGAATCTGAATATGTGTTGCATTCAGGGGCACTGCATTGTTTTACATGCAAGGCAAGAAGCTGCAATGGCATATTTTTTGGGGCATTTCTTGCACTCTGCCTTTGGCATATGTTGAAATTCCTGTGCATCATGAGGAAGGGGTGTCAGGTCAAATTCTTCCTGCAAAGGAACAATGTAAAGCATAGTTTTCCCCCTGCAGAAGCACTTCTGATGGTGCTTCCAGTGTATCCCTCCGATTCTGGGGGTACAACAGACAAACGACGTTTTCCATTCCCTCCTGAAAAACAAAAGTTTTGACAGGAACTAGGTAGTGAGTACAGAAGACATCAACTCAATCACTCTAACGCAAGGGTTATTTGTAATACCAGCTGCTTTGTAGAGAAGCCATCCCCCACTGATCGTTTCCATCTTGGGATATGCATTTTGAAACAAGCTAGATACCTAAAATAGAAAAGAGTATTGCAAAATGTATGTGTTATTTACTTTATGAGTAATAAAGACTGTTGCCTGTTGACACTGTGTCAAAAGAAATAGAATAAATTTATTGAATTTCCCTTCTGGGATAAATAAAGTATTTTTCATTTCATAAAATTTTAATAATAAGGTATTACCTCTGTATGAGAAAAGTCTTTTGGCATTGAACGAATTTGCTTTTCCAGACCAGCCTGCATGTGCAACAAGTCCTGGACTGGTGATGGGGTTGATTCACAATTTTTGTACAAAAGAAAAACACTGAAAGTGAATGGGCTCCAGTGTTTAGACACCTTTGGTGACCTATAAAGACATGATGAATTTCGCTTTGATCCCCGCCTAAAAATTCCAGGAAAGGACCTGCAAATTACAGGATATACATTTAATAAAAGGTTTTAAAAAGTGACAGATATAAAAGCAAGTTTTTTTCTTTCTTTACTTTGCTCATTAAATTGTGAACAATTGTTTTTAATTATGATTCAAGATAGACCTGGTCATTTCATCATACAATGTCAGGGGCTGCCTCGAGTTCTGTCCCTGACTGTTCTCGCCTCTGCTGTTGCCCAGTGACTGGTTCAAGACTGACAGAATATTTTGAACAGCCTCTGTGGCTGCAGAGCAACATGGCTAGAACTTGGAGATGTACCAGTTTAGTACTGCTGACATTAAATCTTGTACACAGACATGATATCAACAGCCTTAAGATTGTTAAGTTTCTAGGCAAAGACTCTGTCATGCTACCACATTAATAACCAGAAGGATTCAATTTTTATTATGTCCTTGTTAATATTCAATTCAGCTAGTCATATCACAATTTAATCCAATACAGAATGCAATTGAATTGAAATATTACATGTTAAAAATTATTCAGTTTGGGAGAAGGCTGTGCATAATCATGGCTGCTTCAGTGCTTGTAACAGACGGCTCACTTCAGTAATTGTAATTAGTCTCAATTACACACAAACTAATTCACATATAAAATTAAATGTTAATTAACAAGGGGGTGTCCCCGAATAGTCGATGATTTGTTTCCAGGACTATGCTATGACTGTCAGTCCCTAAGAGGAGTAGTCGCAGCATTTGGTTACCAAGCAAAGATCATACCATCCTGGCAGTCGAGGGGTGATGAAAGTTTCATTTTTACACAGTATTAATTTGTTCTTTAAAGAATTCATGTTATAGGTCTATTAGCAGCCTAATAATTCTGTTACTATAAGACTATAAAGGCAAGATGGGCTGGGTAGGCGGATTTAAACCGCAGTCTGCCTGTGAGTCGTGCACGCTGACCATTCAGTCAAAGAGACGTCTCTATGACCAAGTAGCCAGAGACAAGATGACAGGACCCTCAACTGTCACGTCATCATCAGCATCGTTACAGTTTCTTCCATGCTTTACAGCATCAGTCTGTCAAGGTGGAAACAGTCTGACAGACTGGAGCATTAATGCTCCAGATCGATGCGCTGGCGCTGCTGGAGGACAATACAGTTTGTATCAGGAAAGAATGTTTTTAAAGACCACAATTTCCTAAACCATGAAGCCTGCAGCTGATATCAGACTCCCTGGAGCAGCGCTTTTATCTTTGTCCTCAACTGGACCGCCGTCTCGCTGCTTCAGCTGTTGAGCACACGTGTGGAGCCGCTCCTCAATGAACGGTTGAGATGTCAGGGGAAGATGCTGAACCATCCAACAAGCTGTAGAATAATCATGGCTGTAATGTTCTGCACATCCCCTCCACCTCCACTCCACCATTCAGAGGAGATTCTCCTGAAGGTTTTATTGTAAATGAAGCGAAGAGCACCGCTACTGTTCATCACCTTTTTGCTGCGCATTTTCTAACTTTTACTTTCCGTTTTACATGGAAACATTAGTTATGAGCCTATTTTTGTAGTTGTGTAATTTATTTGTTCAGTGAAGGTAACTCTATTGGAATTCCGCTTTATAGGTTTGACATTTGGAACGTGCTTGGCAGAGCGCGTACAAACTGTTAACACCCTTTTCATTCTCTTTCTCGACTTTAAATTGTTAAGCAAGAAAACAAAACAAAAAAATTTGATAAAAATTAAATTAATGAATTGTTTCACACCAACAAGTTTTATTTTTGTTAAATATCTAGATAAATACGATAAGGACTTTAAACAAGCAGACACGTTTTACAGCCTAATCAGTGATATAGAAAAATGAAAGTTGATGAAGACGTCCTATTGTCATCTTATGCCAAATGAAAAATTAAATTTATTTAATGAGGTTTTAAATCTCTTTCTCTGGAGCAGGAAAAGACGGAGATGAGATTACAAATCAATAGGGAAAAAACAAAACATAATTTGACTATTCATCAATGAAAGGCATGAACTGACAAATCAGGTCTGATATTGCAACCTGAAATAATTTTGTAGGTCAATCATGTTTTTTGGACCTAAGACTCTCTCATTTTTTCTTTTTTGTAAGGTTCATAAGAGCAAACTGGAACAACAGATAACGTCAACAGATAATAAGTTTTATTACCCGAGTCCGTCTGTTTTGTTGATTTGGTTCTTTTTCAGATGCCATGACATTAAATTACTCTAAGGAGAAAGAAATATCGAAGTTAAAACACAGACGTTAGCTCAAGTAGCTATTTTCTCTGTTGCACTGATTGTCATGACTAATTAGCAAGAGTATTAACAGAAACTACAATAACACGCACATTCATGCAATCAGTACAGAAAATGTAATGATGAGGCGCACAAACGCCATCTCTGCAGCTGAGTTAGCCCAAAAGCTAAACATGTTCGGTACGCTAGCACAATGGCTACTTTAGCAGTCCACTACAGATAGCTAGAATATCGCTTGGATTTACTTCAAGAGGTAAACTCTGAGAGCTGAAGAGGAGATCAAATATATGATCAATACTCACTTTTGATCAGAAATTAATGGAATCCTGGCTGGAGTCTCGGCGTGACTGGTACCCAAAGTAGTGACTTGTCCACCAGATGAAAAGACCGCGTAGGCTGCATAACTTCCGGGTCACTGAACGGTCAATAAAAAAACTCACCGTCCAATGGGAGAGGACTTTTCAGAAGACCCGCCCACCTGAGGCGTTTGTGACAGAAGCGCAAACAAAAAGTCAGGAAGCGCAAAGGAGAAAGTGAGGAAGTGTAACTGCAAAGATGGCAGCGAGAGCAAAACTCTGATAAGTGAGAATGAAACAGAGGAAACTGATAAAGTATAATCTGTCACAGAAAACAAAGACTTTATTCAACCGTTATAAGAATTTGATTGCAAGCAGTAAGTTCTATTTTTAAAACGATTTTTTTTATTTTTTCACTAATGATTTTTTTTTCTCAAATTCTTAATTTTTGTTTGATCTTCTCAGTATTTTTCTTTATTCTTTAGGCACAAATCTAATTCCATAGAGATAGCCCCTTGAGCGTATATCACGACCTGCAGTGATGTATTGTTTTTATAAAAGGGTTACTTATAATGGCAATATGAAAGAGCAGTACACATAATTTTCATTTAGTTTTTGATTAAACAGAAATATATATTATCTAATAAAATAGCCCTGCTGTGAAAAAAAAAGAGTCCCACCTCTGCATACCTCGGAATGTTGTCATGAATACAGTGTTGTTTCTCTGACAACCAGCCCCTTAGCGTTTGTAACATTTTGTAACATTAACCCAAAATCTCAATGAAAAAGAGGTTCTTTAAATATTTTTTCACTAATGATTTTTTTTTCTCAAATTCTTAATTTTTGTTTGATCTTCTAAGTATTTTTCTCTATTCTTTAGGCACAAATCTAATTCCATAATCTTCGCCCCAACACAGAGCAGAGCAAAGAATGCCCCTTGGCCATGATATATTGAGTGTCTATCATGGCCTGGAGTGATGTATTACTGAAGTATAAATAAATGATAAAATACAGAAATACAGTTAGTTAAAAGAACAAGAGATGAATAATTAAAAAGAATCAAAGGGAGAACCACAATACCTATATACAGGTACTACCCAAAAAATTAGAATATCCTGAAAAAGTTAATTTATTTCTGTAATTCTGTAATTCTGTAATGTAAAAAAAAATTCTGGAATGCGCTGCTAGGTAGCTGCAATTTGTGAAAGCTCTCCCTTAACTTTTGTGTTTTTTTCTAATATAGTTGTCTTTTTTATCGACATTATTCGTCAGATTAGGTTTTTCTTGGAGGATTTTTTATGCTGGTTTCAACGGTGTGCAATTCGGGAGATTTTTCCTCGTATATTGGCTTTTTTCACTGCTTGTTATGATGTGTATCCATAGCAACGGAAAAATTGTTTACCACCGTGATCAACTGTTAAAACTCTCCCAAATCAAGATTTTCAGCGAAATAACATGTCAAATCCCAGTGGAGTTAAGGAGAAAGACAAGAGGATGCAGGGCAGGGGTAAGGCAGAGAGAAAAACGGTGGAGATTTAAACCGTTTCTTCCAACTGTTGTGATGGGTAACGTGAGATCGCTAGCTAACAAGATGGACGAGCTCGAAGTGCTAACAAGGTCTCAGAAAGAGTACAGAGAATGCAGTATCATGTGTTTCACCGAGACTTGGCTGCATGAACACATCCCGGACTGTAATGCGTCTGTACACGGCTTCAAGACGGTCCGTGCAGACCGAAATATACAGCTCAGCGGGAAGCGGAAGGGAGGCGGAATTGCAGTGCTGGTCAGTCAGCGCTGGTGTCATCCAGGACACGTCACTGTCAAGGAGAAGATCTGCACAAGAGACATTGAACTGTTAGCTGTGAGTTTCCGTCCATATTATTTACCCAGAGAGTTTGCCTGTGTTATTCTGGTAGCGGTTTATATAATACCAGGTACCGCACCAGAGACAGCCTGTGATGTCATCAGCTCCGTCGTGGCTAAACTACAAACACAGCATCCAAACTCATTCATGGCGATCTCTGGAGACTTCAACAACGTCTCCCTCTCTGCTACGTTGCCAACTTTCCAGCAGTTTGTCAGCTGCTCCACCAGAGAAAATAAGATGTTGGACTTATTTTATGCAAATACAAAGAATGCATACAGCTCCTCTGCCCTGCCTCCTCTAGGAAGATCAGATCATAATCTGGTTCTTCTCACCTCCACCTACAAGCCCATCGTTCAGCAGCAACCAGTCATTAGGAGGACGATTAAAACCTGGTCTACTGAGGCTGAAGATGCTCTGAGAGGGTGCTTTGAAGCCACAGACTGGAATGTCCTTTGTGAACCTCATGGAGATGACATCAACACCATGACTGAGTGTGTGACAGATTACATAAACTTCTGTGTGGACAGCATCGTTCCAACAAGAACAGAGAGGTGCTTCCCCAATAACAAACCCTGGATCATCAGTGACCTGAAAAAGCTGCTGAACATCAAAAAGAAAGCTTTCAGGGATGGAGACAGGGAGTTCCTGAAGACCACACAAAAACAACTGAAAACACAGACTAAGAAGTGAAGGAGGACGACAGGAAGAAGTTGGAGAGCAGCTCCAGCAGAACAACGTGAGGGATGTGTGGTCGGGAATGAAGAAAATCACTGGCTTCAAGTTAAAGGGGGACCAGACTGACGGAGGTCTGGACAGAGCTAACGAACTGAACATGTTCTTCAATAGGTTCAGTTCCCCCCTGCCGACAACCCAACATGCTCCACACCCTCCATGAGCCCACAGCTTTCCTGTCCCACCCCCACTCTGTCACCCTGCACCTCAGTCATGGACCTGAACACAGCCTCCTCTCCCTCCACATCAGGACATCCTGAGACCTCTTTTGCCTCCAACTCCAGCCTGACTGTCTCCTGTGACCAGGTCAAGAAACAACTAGAAAAACTGAACCGGAACAAGGCTGCAGGTCCAGATGGTGTCAGTCCCAGAGTTCTCAAGACCTGCTCAGAACAACTATGTCCGGTTCTCCAGCACCTTTTTAACACCAGCCTGAGACAGAACAGAGTTCCTGTGCTGTGGAAGACATCCTGTCTTGTTCCAGTCCCTAAAAAACCACAACCAGCTGAACCAAATGACTATAGACCAGTTGCTCTGACATCTCACATCATGAAAGTCCTGGAGAGACTCTTACTGGCTCACCTCAACAAGCAAGTGAATACCTTTCAGGACCCATTACAGTTCGCATATCGTAATGGGCTTGGGGTTGAAGACGCCATCATCTTCTTGCTTCAGAGAGCCCACTCTCATCTGGACCAGTCAGGCAGCACTTTGAGGGTCATGTTCTTTGATTTTTCAAGTGCCTTTAATACTATTCAGCTGCTTTGCTATGTCAGAAGCTCCATAACTTCCAGGTGGATCCCTCCACAACCACCTGGATTTACGACTACCTCACAAACAGACCACAGTTTGTGAGACTGAAAGGTTGTGTGTCTGAGATGGTGGTCAGCAGCACTGGAGCACCACAAGGGACTGTACTCTCACCATTCCTCTTTACACTGTACACCTCAGACTTCCAGTATAACTCTGAGTCCTGTCATCTGCAGAAATATTCTGATGACTCTGCTGTTGTGGGGTGTATTAGTGATGGACAAGAAGCCGAATACAGGGAACTTGTCAATCAGTTTGTGAAATGGTGCAGTAACAATCAGCTCATCTTAAATACCAGCAAGACTAAAGAGATGATTGTTGACTTCAGGAGGAGCAAGAATAAGCAGCATAGTCCTGTCTACATCCTGGAAGAGGAGGTGGAGGTGGTAGAGAACTACAAATACCTTGGAGTTCAGCTGGACAACAGACTCGATTGGAAATGCAACTGTGACTACATCTACAAGAAAGGTCTGAGCAGACTCTACTTCTTAAGGAAGCTAAAATCATTTAATGTCTGCAAAAAGATGTTGCAGATCTTCTATAAGTCTGTGGTAGAAAGTGCAATTAGCTTTGCAGCCATCTGCTGGGGCAGCAGCATCAGAACCAGAGACTTGAAGAAACTAAACAAGCTGATCAAGAAAGCTGGTTCTGTGCTGGGGATAACTCTGGAGCCGCTGGAGCTGATCGTTCAAAAAAGAATGCTTCACAAGCTGATGAAGATGATGGAGGACACTTCCCATCCTCTCCACAACACGGTGAAGAATCAACAGAGTGTGTTCAGTGGGAGGCTGCGTCAAGTTCGCTGTAGGACGGAGAGATACAGGAATTCATTCCTGCCAGCAACCATCACCCTAAAGAAAAAGACTAACTGACTTTTTTTTTATTTAAAAAAAAAAAAAAAAAAAAAAAAAAAAAAGTGAGCTTTTACAATACTGAATTTCCCTTCGGGGATGAATAAAGTATTTTTCTTTTCATTTCATTTCATTTCATTCATTTCATTTCATTTCATTTCATTTCATTTCATTTCATTCAACTTTAAAGGTGCAATTTATATATTGTATAGATAAATAAAATGCCAATCAATATATTTCAACCTTTTATTTGTGCGGATGTTGCTGATTAGGACTTGCAGCTTAAGAAAACCTCAAATTCAAAAACTCAAAAAATTAGAATATTGCGTGAAATCAATTATAAAAGGATTTCAAAAGCAAAAAAGTCATGCCTCCTAAAATAATATCTTGCATCTGTACTGAATACTTTGTTTGGGCCCTTTTGCATGAATGATTCCTTAACCCGGCGTGGCATGGATGCTAGCAGCTTGTGGCATATCTCAGCTGTTATGGAAGACCAACATGCTTCCATCACAGCCTTGAGCTCTTCTTTATTGTTTGCTCTCTTCCCGTTCAGCTTTCTCTGACAATGCCCCACATGTTTTCAGTGGGGTTTAGGTCAGGTGAGTTTGCGGGCCAATCCAGCATGGTGATCCATGGTTGTTGAACCAAGATTTGGTAGTTTTGGCAGTGTGGGCAGGTGCCAAGTCCTGCTGGAAGATGAAGTCTGCATCCCCATACAGCTGGTCCACTGAAGCAAGCATGAAGGTCTCCAAAATGTCCTGGTAGACGGCTGCATTTATGCTTGACTTAAAGTTGTACTTCCATGGTGATTTCATTAATATTTCTGTGTTCTCCATTATTATTGAATGCATTCTGCATCGTTTCTGTTTAAAAAAACCTTCTGGTATCTTTGTATCCAGCTGTATTTGTATACTAGAAGAGAGGCTTGTGGTCCAACGGCAGCTTTTCCAGGTCCTTCTCATGAATTTCCGTCTGATTGGCTGCCTCCCATCAGTGTATGAAGGAAGCTCCGCCCTCCGCTCTTATTTTGTTACAGACAGGAAATAGAGCCGACAAACAAGTTTGTTCCGCCATGCTAACAAACAGTTAGCTAATTAGCTTCTCAACTCCGAAGCTACAGTCGTGCCGTCTTCACTTCTAGTGTGTAGTGGAGGGTTACCTGCCTTCCAATGGACAGATAGAAACCCCACGTGGGATACGCTATTTGCAATGTGACGTAGAAGTACGAGGCTGTTCCCGATTTGCTCTTTTCTTCGTATTGTTTCTCTGATGAGGAAGCACAGCCGACTGTGGGGAACGCAACGCTAGCAAGTCAGCATGTGTAAGTAAACAAGGGGAAACCTTCCGTATTTCAGAAGGAGCAAGTTAAATGGGTTTTCAGTGGAAGGAGGCCTTTAATGAAGCACAGAAGACCAACATCAGCAGCTGACATGGACCCCAGGTCATCACAAACTGGGAAACTTAACACTAACCATCTTCTCCAGGCTGCTGTCAGCCCTCCGGCTTCTACACCGTTTTCTTCCACACTTCTTCCTTCCACTTAACTGTCCATTTATGTGCTTTGAGACACTCTGAGAACATCCAGCTTCTTTTCTATCACTTTTTGTGTCTTTCCCACCTTGTGCACGGAGTCGATGATGGTTTTTCTGCACAACTGTCAGATCAGCAGTCTTCCCCATGATTGTGAATTTTCTTTAACCAAGACAGGGACTTTCTGAAGTCTCAGGGCACTTATGGAGGTGTTTTGGATTACTTACCTGATTAAAATGTGACACTCTGAGCCTACAGTACTGGAGCTTTTCAGAGTATTCTAATTTTTGCAATTTGTAATTTGAGGTTTTCTTAAGCTGTAAGTCCTAATCAGCAACATCCAAACAAATAAAAGCTGGAAATATATTGATTTGCATATTATTTATCTATATAATATGTAAATTGCACCTTTTAAGTTGAATTGCAGAAATACAAGAACTTTTTCCAGATATTCAAATATTTGGGGTAGTACCTGTACACACACACACATATATATATATATATACAGTGGGGCAAAAAAGTATTTAGTCAGCCACCAATTGTACAAGTTCTCCCACTTACAAAGATGAGAGAGGCCTGTAATTGTCATCATAGGTAAACCTCAACTGTGAGAGACAGAATGAGAAAATAACATCCAGAAAATCGCATTGTCTGATTTTTAAAGAATTTTTTTTGCAGATTATGGTGGAAAATAAGTATTTGGTCACCTACAAACAAACAGGATTTCTGGCTCTCACAGAGCTGTAACTCCTTTAAGAGGCTCCTCTGTCCTCCACTCATTACCTGTATTAATTGCACCTGTTTGAACTCATTATCAGTATAAAAGACACCTGTCCACAACCTCAAACAGTCACACTCCAAATTCCACTATGGCCAAGACCAAAGAGCTGTCAAAGGACACCAGAAACAAAATTGTAGACCTGCACCAGGCTGGAAGACTGAATCTGCAACAGGTAAGCAGCTCGGTGTGAAGAAATTAACTGTGGGAGCAATTATTAGAAAATGGAAAACTTACAAGACCACTGAGAATCTCCCTCCATCTGGGGCTCCACGCAAGATCTCCCCCCGTGGGGTCAAAATGATCACAAGAACGGTGAGCAAAAATCCCAGAACCACACGGGGGGGCCTAGTGACTGACCTGCAGAGAACCACACGGGGGGGCCTAGTGAATGAGCTGCAGAGAACCACACGGGGGGGCCTAGTGACTGACCTGCAGAGAACCACACGGGGGGGCCTAGTGAATGACCTGCAGAGAGCTGGGACCAAAGTAACAAAGGCTACTCTCAGTAACACACAACACCGCCAGGGACTCAGATCCTGCAGTGCCAGACGTGCCCCCCCTGCTTAAGCCAGGGACTCAGATCCTGCAGTGGCAGACGTGCCCCCCCTTGCTTAAGCCAGGGACTCAGATCCTGCAGTGGCAGACGTGTCCCCCCTGCTTAAGCCAGGACACATCCAGGCCCGTCTGAAGTTTGCTAGAGAGCATGTGGATGATCCAGAAGAGGACTGGGAGAATGTAATATGGGCAGATGAAACCAAAATAGAACTTTTTGGTAGAAACGCAACTTCTGGTGTTCGGAGGAGAAAGAATGCTGAAGCGCATCCAAAGAACACCATACCTACTGTGAAGCATGGGGGTGGAAACATCATGCTTTGGGGCTGTTTTTCTGCAAGGGGACCAGGACGACTGATCCGTGTAAAGAAAAGAATGACTGGGGCGATGTATCGTGAGATTTTGAGTGAAAACCTCCTTCCATCAGCAGGGCATTGAAGATGAAACGTGGCTGGGTCTTTCAGCATGACAATGATCCCAAACACGCTGCCCGGCAACAAGGGAGGGGCTTCGTAAGAAGCATTTCAAGGTCCTGGAGTGGCCTGGCCAGTCTCCAGATCTCAACCCCATAGAAAATCTTTGGAGGGAGTTGAAAGTCTGTGTTGCCCAACGACAGCCCCAAAACATCACTGCTCTAGAGCAGATCTGCATGGAAGAACGGGCCAAAATACCTGCAACAGTGTGTGACTTACTTACAGAAAACGTTTGACCTCTGTCATTGCCAACAAAGGGGATATAACAAAGTATTGAGGTGAACTTTTGTTATTGACCAAATACTTATTTTCCACCATAATTTGCAAATAAACTCTAAAAATCAGACAATGCGATTTTCTGGATTAATTTTCTCATTCTGTCTCTCACAGTTAAGGTATACCTATGAGGACAATTACAGGCCTCTCTCATACTTTTAAGTGGGAGAACTTGTACAATTGGTGGCTGACTAAATACTTTTTTGCCCCACTGTATACACTGCCGGGCCAAAAAAAACGTCGCCAACAAAAAAAGGTCAAACATTTAACATTTGGTTGGACCGCCTTTAGCTTTGATTGCGGTGCATTCGCTGTGTTTCCAGAAGCTTCTGCAATGTCACCAGATTTATTTGCATCCTGTTGCATCAATTTTTCACCAAGATCTTGATGATGATTGTAGAGTCTGACCACAGCACATCCCAAAGATTCTCAATGGGGTTCAGGTCTGGACTCTGTGGGGGCCAATCCATGTGTGAAAATGATGTCTGATGATCCCTGAACCATCTTTCACAATCTGAGCCCGATAAATTCTGGCACGCTCATCTTGGAATATGGCCGTGCCATCAGGAAAGAAACATCCATTGATGGAATAACCTGCTCATTCAGTATATTCAGGTATCAGCTGACCTCATTATCTGAGCTCATACTGTTGCTGAACCTGGACCTGAGCAACTGCAGCAACCCCAGATCATCACACTGCCCCCACAGGCTCATACAGTAGCACTAGGCATGATGCTGCATCACTTCATCTGCCTTTCCGGCCACATTTCTTCCTGGAAGACGATGGTCCACTATCCTTCCAGTTTTTCAGAATGCGTTGGACTGTTCTGAACACAGTTTTAGTAGTTTCTGCATCTCCTTAGATGTTTTACCCTCTTGATGCCAATGATCTGACCCTTCTCAGACAGACTAACATCTTTTCCAAGACCACGGATGTGTCTTTCCACATGGTTTTTAAGAAAATAAGAAGCAAGTCATTGCACCAGTTGGGGTTAAATAACTTGTTGCCAGCTGAAAGATAATCGCCCATGCAGTAATTATCCAATAGGAGGCTCGTACCTATTTGCTTAGTTAAATCCAGGTGGCGACTTTTTTTTTTGGCCAGGCAGTGTATATATATATATATTAGGGCTGGGACAATCCGCAATTAAATCGTATATTGGCAAATGTATGGGATCAAAATCATGCCAGAGACAATTTGTGTGTAAAAAAGATTTTCATGTAAAATAATGTTTTGAAGTTGTATAACACAAGTCGTGCTTGTAAAAAAAAAAGTTATGAACCCACAGAATCATTTTGTGGTTGTGTGAGAAACCTTTGTGTGCAGAAATATTATTTGCAAACATGTAGATCAGTTTCGTAGTTGTTTTATTTTTCTGTGTGTGTGAAAATTGAATTTGTACCTGTAAAAGTTTCGCCACACAAAAATATCTGTACGAGTGCGACACCTTTGGGGACGAAGACGATACCGTTAGCAAAGGCTCTTGGCTGCTAGCAGTCAGAGCGCAGCGAGAGCTACATACTTGGAGCAAGAGGGAGGCTGTTCAATCCGAAGTCGGCCACTGATCTGATCACTAACAGGCCTGCTGGAGAAGGCGGCTACTGGCAGAAGAACTTGGCCGGTTATTTTGGTGTTGATCGCCGCAGCTTATTGAATCATATATTGTACTGGACGTGCGTTAGCTTTGAAAAGGCTAACGACTAGCACATCTTGGCTGGTCCCACTGGAAGCTGGCAACCATTTAAAGCTGAGTCGTATAATGCTGTGGTTACCGTGTCAAAGCCCCCTTAAAAATAAAAAAGAAAGAAAGAAAAGCAAAATCGTGTTTTACTGGCAGGTTGTGCAGTAAGCTGCCACCACATAGCCTACTGTTTACTTGATTGCTGCAGTCGTAAAAAAAAGAAAGAAAAAGCGACGGCGGAAGTCTTTTATAAAAGGCATGTGCGGTTATCTGGTTAATAAGGAAAGTAATGTAAAATTCTTTGTGTTCCTGTCACTCATGTGAATAGCCAGAGCTACCTAGAACATTTTCAGTTTCAATGGGCTCGACTTCCAGGGAGTCCACATATCTGTGCCAGCCCGTCCAGATCAAACGCGATGTCGGTGTTAAAAACACGTTTGATGCCCAAAGTGGGACGCTGGGCCACATAAAATCAGACACAATAGACTATAGAAAATCTTAAAGAACCACTTTCTAACTACCAGGCCGATCAGATTCTGATCATCATTGTTGACACATCATTTGTGAACATTCCTACATTATTTTACAGCCTAAATAAAAGGACTAAATTGTATATGACGCACGTTTATTTATTTTGCATATATTTTCAATTAACACGTTTGCTCTTTATTTCACATTACTGGTATGTAAGTTAAACGTTTTTTTTACATTAGCCTACCAAACTTCTAATTTCTGATATTCACTCGTGTGTCTCTGGGATTCACTGATGACGCAGGGATTCCCCGACATCGACAGTCACTGCTTTAAGCATTGTGACTTCCACAGACACTGGAGGCAGGGGATGGCTTCATCTAGCTATTTGCATGAAGCCCTGGTGCTTCCATAAGAATGACGCACAAGGCTCGGCTGCGTTTCTCTGTTATTAAGGCGCTTTATAGCGCACCTGATGCGGGACAAACTGTTTCATAACAGCACACTTAACTTAACGCCCACAAGCTTTGTGTAGGGATAAAAAAAATGCTTGCTACCCAGCCCTCCTCTCTCTCCCGTGTGACAGTGACAGCTCAATGCGTGTCACTGATTACCACCACGTCACCCATGCCAGACGTCACCATGACAACCAAAATTAAAATAATCATCAAACCTGATCAAACACCAAAACGCCATTTATGGCTCCTACAAGCATCACACCTTCAGAATGCAGAGGATTGTTTTACATGAACAATGTTGAAACCCAGAAGCGCGCAGTGGTCTGCTGCTGACGCATCACACAGAAAAACCATACCGGCATAAGTTGACGGACCACGACTCACGCACGCGCACGTGGTGTCAATCGGGCTTAAAGGCTTTACAGATGTCATAAACTTCATAAATAATGAGGACAACGTGTTTTTTAGTGGATGCGTTTCACCACACTGTTCCAGGCTCCTGCAGGTGACGGTTCTCCTGAAGCTGGTGACGTCAGTTTGGAGAAGCAGAGGATTTTTTTTTTTCTTCAAATAGGCTGTTATTAAAATACGGGAAATTTACAGAGTCCCGAGAGAGAGACAGGGGAGCAGGACAGGTTGGCGGAGGACGTCTGATCCCCCTGGCTGGGGGCTCAGGGGATGGTGGCGGTGGAGAAACATGGCTCGGGAGTCGGAGGACAGTTGTGGACCCCAAGAGGAGGCTCAGTGCGGCCGCCACGGACCGGGATGGATCCACAGCCAGTGAAGGCGCCAGCCATCACAAGCGCCTTTTTGCATTTTAGTTCTTTTATTTTATTACTTTTATTTGAGCATTTATTGAGCCTATTTTTCCACTTATATTACTTTAGTACCATGTTTATTTCTTTAATAAAGTTCTTATTGTTTTTATTCAGTACTACCTGCTGGCGATGGCTTCCCTTTCTTGAAATAATGTTGATTTTTGGTTTATGTTAAATCTATCATGAATCAACCTCTTGCTTTTCAAAGTTGAAAAAAAAGACATTAAAACAACATTGTATTATAGTAACATTTATCATTGAATAAAAAAAATCAGTTTAATGAACAAAGTAAACTAAAAATTAGATAACCTATCTGAGATTCCTGCTGACATGTTAGACGCTGGATAATTGATCAGTTGTTTCTGTTTACTGATCAGTTGTGAATGAATGAGACACAGACAATCATGTGAACTCCAGCTTTATCAATGTTTGGAAAAAAAAAATAAAAACCTTAGTTGCATTTCAATGACAAAGAAATGGATAAAGAAAATATCTGTGGCTAAAACTGAACATACCTGACAAACTGCTTTTCTCAAACAGTGAAGTTATCCATACAAGGCAGTTTACCTGTCAACTTGGCATTTACACGTCCTCCTTTACCAGTTAAAATAATAATAATAAATAGGCAAATAAAAGCCCCTTGTTGAATGCCTGGTAAGAGGTATCATGCCCGTTTAAGCACTAACACGGCTTAGCCTGAGTCTTTCATCACAACACAACTCATCCCCCAACATTCATGTACATGCGGAGGGAGAACACAATCCGGTGGGACTATCCGAGATGTGCTAGTCGTTAGCCTCTCCAAAGCTAATGCACGTTCAGCAAGACAGATGATCCAATAAGCTGCGGTGATCAACACCAAAATAACCGGCCAAGTTCTTCTGCCAGTAGCCGCCTTCTCCAGCAGGCCTGTTAGTAATCAGATCAGTGGCCTGTTAGTAATCAGATCAGTGGCCTGTTAATAATCAGATCAGTGGCCTGTTAGTGATCAGATCAGTGGCTGACTTCGGATTGAACAGCCTCCCTCTTGCTACGAGTATGTAGCTCCCGCTGCGCTCTGACTGCTAGCAGCCAAGAGTCTTTGCTAACGGTATCGTCTTCGTCCCCAAAAATAAACGTCATCACAAAGCCACCACATCATTGGCTGTTTGGCTTCCCAGAATGCAGTGTCCTGATTGGCTGTTAGTGGCACGACTTTGACTTGTCTTCAATCCGTAAAAAAGTTTTGTGGTTGTAAGTTTCTGTTTTGTGAGCTCGTAGGTGCAGTGTCGCACACGAGCCCTAGGTGTCGCACTCGTACAGATATTTTTGTGTGGCGAAACTTTTACAGGTACAAATTCCATTTTCACACACAATAGTGATCAGATCAGTGGCCTGTTAGTGATCAGATCAGTGGTCGACTTCGGATTGAACAGCCTCCCTCTTGCTCCAAGTATGTAGCTCTCGCTGCGCTCTGACTGCTAGCAGCCAAGAGCCTTTGCTAACGGTATCGTCTTCGTCCCCAAAGGTGTCGCACTCGTACAGATATTTTTGTGTGGCGAAACTTTTACAGGTACAAATTCAATTTTCACACACACAGAAAAATAAAACACAACTACGAAACTGATCTATACGGAAGAGGATTAGGGCCACTAGAGAAAAAAAAGAAAAATTCTGAGAAAAAAGTCAGAATTCTGACTTAAATCTCAGAATTCTGACTTTTTTCTCAGAATTCTGACTTTAATCTCAGAATTCTGAGAAAAAAGTTAGAAGATACTTAATCTCAGAATTCTGAGAAAAAAGTCAGAATTCTGACTTTTTTCTCAGAATTCTGACTTTTTTCTCAGAATTCTGAGAAAAAAGTCAGAATTCTGACTTTAATCTCAGAATTTGAGAAAAAAGTCAGAATTCTGACTTTAATCTCAGAATTCTGACTTTTTTCTCAGAATTCTGACTTTTTTCTCAGAATTCTGACTTTAATCTCAGAATTTGAGAAAAAGTCAGAATTCTGACTTTAATCTCAGAATTCTGACTTTTTTCTCAGAATTCTGACTTTATCTCAGAATTCTGAGAAAAAAGTCAGAATTCTGACTTTAATCTCAGAATTCTGAGAAAAAAGTCAGAATTCTGACTTTTTTGGAAATTGAAAAAAAAATCCAGAAATTTTTTTTTTACTGTTCTGGAAAAAAGTCAGAATTCTGAGATTAAAGTCAGAATTCTGACTTTAATCTCAGAATTTGAGAAAAAGTCAGAATTCTGACTTTAATCTCAGAATTCTGACTTTTTTCTCAGAATTCTGACTTTAATCTCAGAATTCTGAGAAAAAAGTCAGAATTCTGAGAAAAAAGTCAGAATTCTGACTTTAATCTCAGAATTCTGAGAAAAAAGTCAGAATTCTGACTTTTTTCGGAAATTGAAAAAAAAATCCAGAATTTTTTTTTTTTCTGTTCTGGAAAAAAGTCAGAATTCTGAGATTAAAGTCAGAATTCTGACTTTTTCTCAGAATTCTGAGATTAAAGTCAGAATTCTGAGAAAAAAGTCAGAATTCTGAGATTAAAGTCAGAATTCTGACTTTTTTTCTCAGAATTCTGAGATTAAAGTCAGAATTCTGACTTTTTTCTCAGAATTCTGAGATTAAAGTCAGAATTCTGAGAAAAAAGTCAGAATTCTGAGATTAAAGTCAGAATTCTGACTTTTTTCTCAGAATTCTGAGATTAAAGTCAGAATTCTGACTTTTTTCTCAGAATTATTATTTTTTTTCTAGTGGCCCTAATCCTCTTCCGTAGATCTACATGTTTGCAAATAATATTTCTGCACACAAAGGTTTCTCACACAACCACAAAATGATTCTGTGGGTTCATAACTTTTTTTTTTACAAGCACGACTTGTGTTATACAACTTCAAAACATTATTTTACATGAAAATCTTTTTTACACACAAATTGTCTCTGGCATGATTTCGATCCCATACAAATGGAAGGTTTTCAGGCAATTTGCTGTTTATCAAGGCAATTTTGAAAAAAAAAAAGAAAAAAAAACAGTGCTCTACTGTGCATTTAGAGATGTTTCTGGAGGAAATACATGACTGTTAGAGAAGCCCCGTTTACAAACAGACCTACAATCCACATTCTATCTCCTCAGTGCAAGTACACTGTCAGCAGCCCTGTGAAAGTGACAGGGTGCATCTCTTCCATTCGAACTGACACAGCCCATCATTCAACAGAGTAGACTATTTGAAAATAAATATTGTTTTAATGTGTAACTACTGAAATGTTCACACAAGAGCTTTCATAAAGAGATTTCATGAACACATCTTTCAGCAAAGCTGATTCTGAGGTTGTTAGTGCAGTCTAGTCTGGATGGAAGTTAAAATATTAAAGTATTGTACAATTACATAGTATTATACATATTATTAGTAATATATACGTATGCAATGCATGTAATAAGTATAATAGTACTTATTACAAAGCCACATCACAAGAGTTTCAGCTCACACATGCAATCAGATTTGAATTATTCACACAGCCATGCTGACTGGTAGCGATCAACATGAGACCCTGCTCCCTTGTCAATTTAATCTTGTATTGGCAATCTTGAGCAATGACAATCTACAATTTGAAATTTAGAGGCCCTAATATATACGTATATACATACATATATATATGTACATATACGTATATATTAGAGATGTAACGATATGAAAATTTCATATCACGATTATTGTGACAAAAATGATCACGGTTATCATTATTATCACTGTATTATTATTATTATTATTACCTTGCTCAGGGGTCCACACTGGTTCACCTAGGAATCGTGTCGGGGAACCACTGTGGACCCGTGAGCAAGGTCCTTAACCCCCCAACTGCTCCCCGGGCGCTTTAAGTAGAAGCCCACTGCTCTCTGATACTCACAGTACAGAGATGGGTAAAATGCAGAGCCCTAATTTCCCCTCGGGGATCTCAAAAGTATAACAAAAAAAAAAAGTTATTGAAATCACCCCCCAGTATCATAAAAGAAAAATCCAAAATGGGTCTAGATGTCAACTTTGTCCTTTTTAAAGGGGAAAATTCTCCAGACAACTGTCCATGTGGGCGCCTTTGTTGCCTTCTGCCATGTTTTCATAGATTAAACGTTGCAAACTGGGACTGCTGCTGCTTTTTCAGCAATGAGCAGCATCACTGTGAGTTTTTCAAAGCGCAGTAAGCAATCACGGTTTTAGCGATAATCAAAATTTGAAATGGTATTACTAATCGTGGGGAATTTTATCATGGTTAATCATATTCTAGTTAATCGTTACATCCCTAGTATACATATACATATATATATATGTATATATGTATATGTGTGGGTGGGTGTGTATATATATGAACATGTCCAGCATGCAGACGGACTTCTGTGCGTGTGGTGGAACCAGATATCCTGCAGAAAGCTTTCTGCAGTCTGGCTATCAAACCGTTCACTACACCAGGACCAGGACGGAGCGTCACATGACTGACCCAGCTTGGAGGCTCTGAAATACAGGACAGGAACAGCGTAGCTGCAGGAGTACACGATGTGGTACTCGTACTGCAGCAGTAGGCCACCGCCGCCCTTCACCATGCAGACATCATCATCATCATCCTCTCTGAGACCGCCGAGCTGGGGAGGAGGAGAAATGTCAGCAGCTTCTTGACGTCTGTCTGAATCAGACAGGGACAAGACCTTTACCAGCTCCGCCTCCAGCTTCGAAGCTTCCAGGCTGGAATCGTGGGGACTCGCTGGTCTCTGAGGAGTCCTGCAGTCAGCAGGGACCGAGCGGACCGTGGTCTTCCTCAGGTAGCCCTCCTCAGAACCCTGAAGCCAGATGAAGACAGCAGCATGAACCTCGGGCTGGGCGATAAAAACCAAATATAATATTACTATATTTATTTTAGATGGCAATAAAGATATAAACCAGTATTTTTACCGTAGTTTGTCTGAAAGTTTCATTTCATTTACTTGCTATGGTGTCGCATAATAGTGATGTCATCAAAGCTGCCGCAGTAAAAATGTGTGTAAATAAGGACGAATTACCACAAAAAAGCAACTTCGACCTCACAGGGGGTTCTGACTGATGTTTAGTAACAAAACATTGGTGAAGTGAAGGAGTTTGTGGCAGATAACGTCTTATTTAGAGGCTGCGCGCGGTTGCCCCATAATTTCCTTTACATTGGACATACGCTAATCTGGAGTGGATCTAAATATCTCCCGAAGGAATTCAAGTTACACCAAAACTGTCTGGGTCAGTAAATAAACATATTTCATGCTAGAAAACAGGTCCAAGTTGAAAAAAGCCCAGCCTCCCTTTAAACCAATCAGGACCAGGCCATGTTTGATGATGCGGTTTGTGGATCATGTGCAGTGCAGCTGCAGTCTGAAGTCTGAATGGGGAGTGGGTAGCCTAGTGGCAATGTTGCGGGCCTTGGCGTGGAAGACCCAGGTTCGAGTCCCCGACACGACATTCAGGACAGGACCCCTGTGGACCCCGAGCAAAGACCTGAACCCCCACCAACTGCTCCCCGGGCACCTTAAGTAGCAGCCCACTGCTCTCTGGCACTACTACAGAGATGGGTAAAATGCAGAGCCCTAATTTCCCCTCAGAGATCTAAACAGTATATATATATATATATAAAGAAAAAAAAGTCGGACAAAGTTTCTAACCAGCATGCGACACTCCAGGACCACAATCCCTCACTTCCAGTTGGGTTGCTGCAGATAGCCATAGCCAAACGAGCCTAATGTTCTGTTATGAAATCTCATGAGATTTCTCGAAAAACCACGAGATTTCATCATCCTGTTACGAAATCTTGCAGTATTTTGTGAAATCTCATGAGATTTAACGACAAAACAATATCTCCCAAGATTTCATTGGTAAAATAGATTGATACTTCATCTTTAAATATAGATATGATATCAGCATATGAAAACATTGCAATATTTCAGTGTATCGATATTTTTTCCCACCCTTATAAATAAAAAATAATCAGGTGACCCCTTTGTAGTCAGTCGAGGTGCAGCCGGGTCAATAGAGCAAAATAAAGCAAAACAATTTGCACAACTAATAACTATGTAGTGATCTCAAGCCCAAAGGTCTCAACAAAAGAATACACACATCTAACCAAATATACAGTACTTTGGAACACATACTGATTGATAAAGGCCACATTTGGATGTAAAACAGACGTCCCAAGGAGTATTTTTGCTCAGAGAAGGACCTTCTCTGAGCAATCACAGATTTACGGTCCTGAGTGCAACTTAGGAGAGGACCTGCATTTTGGTAAAACAAACAAAGGCCAGTTGGTGAACTTTGAACCCATCCTCCAAGCTTGAAGATACCACAGCATACTCCTTCACAGTATTTACGACCTGATATAAATTAGTTCCTTATAGCCAATTTTGTAATGTGTTAACATTCAAGAACTGTTTTATATTATTAGCAAAGTAAGCTCATGTTAATCCCATGATGAAGACTTTTCTTTTGATATGCAACATGATTATTATCTTAACTAGTCGTTGTTTGTGGTTTTTCTGATGTATCATGAAAGGTCACTTCAAGCGAGAACTCATGAAAGCGTCCTGAGACTGATCACTTCATTAAATCAATCTAAGAATTGATTTAAGACATTAATGGTTTTCCTTGCTTCCATTACATATCAAATAAGTAAGGTGGTGCTCCGAGGCTGTATTAGTATTGATATTAATAGAAATATTAATATTAATATTAATATCATACATAGTGACGCTACATATTGTGATGCCCAAGCTAAATCACAACAACTAATATAACGTTATGTTTAAAGATCTCTTTCTCATGAAAATATTATATCACAATATCATATCGCGATATGAACCCGTGAGCAGGTCATCGGCTGTGAAAGGACGCGCCTCCTCACCTGGACCGTCTCCCAGCTCCATCCATCTCCAAGCTGCTGCGACTGCTGCACGAGGAGCTGGCAGCACCGGCAGAACTGGTCCTCATCAAGGAAACCCCAGCTCATCCCTGAAACCAGAGCAGACCACCTTCATCATCCTGAAACCAGACGAGACCATCTTTATCATCTCTGAAATCAGACCAGACCACCTTTACCATCCCTGAAACCAGACCAGGCCACCTTAATCATCCTGAAACCAGACCAGACCACCTTTGTTAACCTGAAACCAGACCAGACCACTTTTATCATCCCTGAAACCAAACAAGACCATCTTTATCATCCGAAAACAAGAGCAGGCCACCTTTATCATCCCTTAAACCAGACCAGACCACCTTCATCATCTTTGAAACCGAACCAGACCACCTTCATCATTCCTAAAACCAGACCAGACCACCTTCATCATCTTTGAAACCAGACCACCTTTAAAGGGACTTGAGGCAGGAATTTAAAAAAAAACAAACATGAATGTCCTTTTTTTTTTCTTCATACTAATGGGTGATGAAGCGCTAAATACCAAAAATAACGTATCCACCCACGTTTCTCTCCGTTGCCTTGAACAGGCTGTGTGCTGCAAAAAACGCTGCAATTTGGTGTCCGGATTTCCCGCGCTGGCTTGCGGACGTGACGTCAAATGGCGCTACATCTGCAGTTTTGATGCAGGAAAAAGACGGTCGCGTTATATTAAAACACTGTAAGCGATAGTTATGGATTCTTCTGCCTTCAGAATAGGATCTAGATCAACTGAAAGACCACTAAAAAGTGTAACTACGAAAAAAAAGCTTAGTAAACAACATTATAGCTTTCCAAATCTGCCATGCGGACGTGACGTCAAATGACGCTACATCCCCTGTTTTGATATAGGTAGAAGCTGGTCGCGGTAATTTCAAACACTGTAAGCGATAGTTATGGATTATTCTGCCGTCAGCAAACGATCCAGATCAACTGAAAGACCACTACAAAGTATAACTACGGAGAGAAAGGTGAGTAAACAACATTATAGTTTCAGTTTGTGCACGCTCCCGTGACGGTTTGGCTCGTGGCTGCAGTTACCTGAAGCGCCAGTCGCGGCAGTCGCGAGTTTAGTTTCTTAATCTTGCCTCAAGTCCCTTTACCACCCCTGAAGCCAGAGCATACCGCCTTTATCATCCCTGAAACCAGTTCAAACCACCTTTATCTTCCCTGAAACCAGACCAGACCACCATCATCATCCTGAAACCAGACCAGACCACCTTCATCATCCTGAAACCAAACCAGAGCACCTTTATTATCCTGAAACCAGATTAAACCACCTTTATTATCCCTGAAACCAGACAAGACCACCTTCATCATCCTGAAACCAGAGCAGGCCACCTCTGTCATCCCTAAAACCAGACCTGACCACCTTCATCATCTTTGAAACCAAACCAGACCATCTTCATCATCCTGAAATCAGACCAAACCACCTTTATCTTCCCTGAAACCAGACCCGACCAACTTCATCATCTTGAAACCAGAGCAGATGACTTTTACCATCCCTGAAACCAGACCAGGCCACCTCCATCATCTTTGAAACCAGACCAGACCATCTAAATCATCCCTGAGACCAGACCAGACCACCTTCATCATCCTGACAACTGAGCAGACCACCTTCATAATCATGAAACCAGACCACACCACCTTTACCATCACTGAAACCGGACCAGACCACCTTTATCATTCATGAAACCAAACCAAACCACCTTCATCATCCCTGAAACCGGACCAAACCACCTTTATCATCCTGAAACCAAACAAGACCATCTTTATCATCCTAAAACCAGAGCAGGCCACCTTTATCATCCCTTAAACCAGACCAGAAAACCTTCATCATCTTTGAAACCAAACCACCTTTACATCCCTGAAACCAGAGCATACCGCCTTTATCATCCCTGAAACCAGATAAAACCACCTTTATCTCCACTGAAACCAGACCAGACCACCTTCATCATCCCTGAAACCAGACCAGAACATCTTTACCATCCCTGAAACCAGACCAGACAACCTTCATCATCGTGGAACCAGAGCAGACCACCTTTGTCGTCTATGAAACCAGATCGGAACACCTTCCTCATCCCTGAAACCAGACAAGACCACCTTTGTTAACCTGAAACCAGACCAGACAACTTTTATCACCCCTGTAACCAAACAAGACCATCTTTATCATCCTAAAACCAGACCACCTTCATCATCTTTGAAACCAAACCAGACCACCTTCATCATTCCTAAAACCAGACCAGACCACCTTGATCATCTTTAAACTCGGAACACCTTTACATCCTTGAAACCAGAGCATACCGCCTTTATCATCCCTGAAACCAGATCAAACCACCTTTATCTTCCCTGAAACCAGACCAGACCACCTTCATCATCCTGAAACCGGACCAGACCACCTTTATTATCCCTGAAAGCAGACCAGACCACCTTCATCATCCTGAAACCAGACCAGACCACCTTTATTATCCTGAAGCCAGATCAGACCACCTTTATTATCCCTGAAAGCAGACCAGACCACCTTCATCATCCTAAAACCAGATTAGACCACCTTTATTATCCCTGAAACCAGACGAGACCACCTTTACCATCCCTGAAACCAGACCAGACTAGGGCTGGACGATATAGACAAAAAGATTATCAATAAAAAAAAATCTGTTTTGATCGATATCGATATTTATCAAAAATAAAAAAAAGCCTTAAAAGCCATTTTAGGTGCATCCCTGGCCATTTAAAGGGGAAGCTCGTTTTTTTTTCAACCGGGACCCATTTTCTAGCATGAAATACATTAATTTCCTCACCTAGACAGTTTTGCTCTTGAATTCCTTGAGAAGATATTTTGATCCACTCCAGATCAGCATATGTCCAATATAATGGAGGTGATGAGGCAACCTTGCACAACCTTTAAATAAGGCATTATCTGCCACAAACTCCTTCATTTCACCAATGTTTTGTTACGAAACATTAGTCAGACCCCTTGTGAGCTCGAACAGGCTTTTTTGTTGTGATTTGTACTTATATCGGACATAGGCTGATCTGGATTGGATCTAAATATCTCCCGCATGAATTGAAGTTGCACCAAAACAGTCTGTGTGAGTAAATGAATGTATTTCATGCTAGAAAATAGGTCCAGATTGAAAGAAACTGAACTTCCCCTTTAAGGTTTTGCTGAATGACATACTCATAAAAAGATCACACTAACACTGAATTCCAATTCAGCCTTTGCCTGGGTCTGCGTTTGCGATTGGTTTGGTAGAAGTAGTGATTGTAGTATCATGCAACCCAATAGGCTACAGCGGAAAACTGTGTTTCGTATTGAACTTTTGTGATGCTCTTTTTTTTTTCAATTGAAAAACCTCTATCGATCGATATATATATCATTATTGAATTATCGTCCAGCCCTAGACCAGACCAACTTCATCATCTTTGAAACCAAACGAGACAACCTAAATCATCCTTGAAACCAGACCAGACCACCTTCATCATCTTTGAAACCAAGCAAGACCACCTTTTATCATCCTGAAAATAGACAAGACCACCTTTATTAACCTGAAACCAGATCAGACTACTTTATTATCCCTGAAACCAAACAAGATCACTTTTATCATCTCTAAAACCAGACAGGACTACCTTCATCATCTTTGAAACCAAACCAGACCACCTTCATCATTTCTGAAACCAGATCGGAACACCTTCATCATCCTGAAGCCAGACCAGACCACCTTTATATCCCTGAAACTAGAGCATAACTCCTTCATTCTTTGCAACCAGACCACCTTTAGATCCCTGAAAACAGGGCATACCCCCTTTATCATCCCTGAAACCAGACCAGACCATCTTCATCATCTTTGAAACCAGTCTAGACCACCTTTATCATCTTTGAAACCAGACCAGACCACCTTTACCACCCCTGAAACCAGACCAGACCCCCTTCATCATTCCTAAAACCAGACCAGACCACCTTCATCATCTTTGAAACCAGACCAGACCACCTTTATATCCCTGAAACCAAAGCATACCGCCTTTATCATCCCTGAAACAGGACCAGACCAACTTTACCATCCCTGAAACCAGACCAGACCACCTTTACAAGCCCCGAAACCTGACCCGACCACCTTTATCATCCTGAAACCAGAGCAGGCCACCTCTGTCATCCCTAAAACCAGACCTGACCACCTTCATGATCCTTGAAACCAAACCAGACCACCTTTGTCATCCTGAAATCAGACCAAACCACCTTTATCTTCCCTGAAACCAGACCCGACCAACTTCATCATCTTGAAACCAGAGCAGACGACTTTTACCATCCCTGAAACCAGACCAGGCCAACTCCATCATCTTTGAAACCAGACCAGACCATCTAAATCATCCCTGAGACCAGACCAGACCACCTTCATCATCCTGACAACTGAGCAGACCACCTTCATCATCCTGAAACCAGACCAGACCACCTCCATCATTCCTAAAACCAGACCAGGCCACCTTCATCATCTTTGAAACCAGACCAGACCACCTTCATCATCTTTGAAACCAGACCAGACCACCTTCATCATCTTTGAAACCAGACCAGACCACCTTTATATCCCTGAAACCAAAGCATACCGCCTTTATCATCCCTGAAACAGGACCAGACCACATTTACCATTCCTGAAACCAGAGCAGACCACCTTTATAATTCCTGAAACCAGACGAGACCACCTTTGTTATCCCAAAAACCAGACCAGAATACATTCAACATCTTGAAACCAGACCACGTTTATTATCCTGAAACCAGACCAGACAACCTTTATTATCCCGAAAACAATGGCAGAACACCTTTATCATCCCTTAAACCAGACCAGACCACCTTCATCATCTTTCAAACCAAACCAGACCACCTTCATCATTCCTAAAACCAGACCAGACCACCTTCATCATCTTTGCAGCCAGACCACCTTTACATCCCTGAAAACAGCATACCATCTTCATCATCCTGAAGCCAGACCAGACCACCTTTATATCCCTGAAACGAGAGCATAACTCCTTCATTCTTTGCAACCAGACCACCTTTAGATCCCTGAAAACAGGGCATACCCCCTTTATCATCCCTGAAACCAGACCAGACCATCTTCATCATCTTTGAAACCAGTCTAGACCACCTTTATCATCTTTGAAACCAGACCAGACCACCTTTACCACCCCTGAAACCAGACCAGACCCCCTTCATCATTCCTAAAACCAGACCAGACCACCTTCATCATCTTTGAAACCAGACCAGACCACCTTTATATCCCTGAAACCAAAGCATACCGCCTTTATCATCCCTGAAACAGGACCAGACCAACTTTACCATCCCTGAAACCAGACCAGACCACCTTTACAAGCCCCGAAACCTGACCCGACCACCTTTATCATCCTGAAACCAGAGCAGGCCACCTCTGTCATCCCTAAAACCAGACCTGACCACCTTCATAATCCTTGAAACCAAACCAGACCACCTTTGTCATCCTGAAATCAGACCAAACCACCTTTATCTTCCCTGAAACCAGACCCGACCAACTTCATCATCTTGAAACCAGAGCAGACGACTTTTACCATCCCTGAAACCAGACCAGGCCAACTCCATCATCTTTGAAACCAGACCAGACCATCTAAATCATCCCTGAGACCAGACCAGACCACCTTCATCATCCTGACAACTGAGCAGACCACCTTCATCATCCTGAAACCAGACCAGACCACCTCCATCATTCCTAAAACCAGACCAGGCCACCTTCATCATCTTTGAAACCAGACCAGACCACCTTCATCATCTTTGAAACCAGACCAGACCACCTTTATATCCCTGAAACCAAAGCATACCGCCTTTATCATCCCTGAAACAGGACCAGACCACATTTACCATTCCTGAAACCAGAGCAGACCACCTTTATAATTCCTGAAACCAGACGAGACCACCTTTGTTATCCCAAAAACCAGACCAGAATACCTTCAACATCTTGAAACCAGACCACGTTTATTATCCTGAAACCAGACCAGACAACCTTTATTATCCCGAAAACAATGGCAGGCCACCTTTATCATCCCTTAAACCAGACCAGACCACCTTCATCATCTTTCAAACCAAACCAGACCACCTTCATCATTCCTAAAACCAGACCAGACCACCTTCATCATCTTTGCAGCCAGACCACCTTTACATCCCTGAAAACAGCATACCATCTTCATCATCCTGAAACCAGACAAGACCACCTTTATTATCAATGAAACCAGATAAGACCACCTTTATTATCAATGAAACCAGATCAGACCACCTTTATAATCCCTGAAAGCAGACAAGACCACCTTTATTATCCTGAAACCAGATAAGACCACCTTTATTATCAATGAAACCAGATCAGACCACCTTTATTATCCCTGAAAGCAGACAAGACCGACTTTATTATCCTGAAACCAGATCAGACTACTTTTATTATCCCTGAAACCAGACAAGATCACCTTAATCATCCTTGAAACCAGACCAGACCACCTTCATCATCTTTGAAACCAAACCAGACCACCTTTATCATTCCTAAAACCAGACCAGACCACCTTCATCATCTTTGCAACCAGACCACCTTTACATCCCTGAAAACAGCATACCATCTTCATCATCCTGAAACCAGACAAGACCACCTTTATTATCCTGAAGCCAGATTAGACCACCTTTATTATCAATGAAACCAGATCAGACCGCCTTTATAATCCCTGAAACCAGACAAGACCACCAATATCATCCTGAAAACAGCCCAGCCCACTATTGTAATCCCTGAAACCAGACCAGACCACTTTAACCATCCCTGAAACCAGACCAGACTACCGTTATCATCTCTGAAGCCAGACCAGACCACTTATATCATCCTGAAACCAAACAAGACCACCTTCATCCTCCTGAAACCAGACCAAACTGCCTTTACCATCCCTGAAACCAGACCAACTTTATCATCCTGAAACCAGAGCAGGCCACCTTTAACATCTTTGAATCTAGACCAGACCACCCTTATATCCCTGAAACCAGAGCATAACTCCTTCATTCTTTGAAACCAGACCAGACCACCTTTATATTCCTGAAACCAGAGCATACAGCCTTTATCATCCCTGAAACCAGACCAGACCACCTTTACCATCCCTGAAACCAGACCAGACCATCTTCATCATTCCTAAAACCTGACCAGACCACCAATATCATCTTTGAAACCAGACCAGACCACCTTTACCATCCCTGAGACCAGACCAGACCACCTTCATCATTCCTAAAACCTGACCAGACCACCTTTATCATCTTTGAAACCAGACCAGACCACCCTTATATCCCTGAAACCAGAGCATACCTCCTTCATTTTTTGAAACCAGACCAGACCACCTTTATATCCCTGAAACCAGAGCATACAGCCTTTATCATCCCTGAAACCAGACCAGACCACCTTTACCATCCCTGAAACCAGACCAAACCATCTTCATCATTCCTAAAACCTGACCAGACCACCTATATCATCTTTGAAACCAGACCAGACCACCTTTATGATCCTGAAACCAGATCAGCCCACCTTTATTATCCCTGAAACCAGACCAGACCACCTTCATCAATCTGAAACCAGACCAAACCACCTTTACCATCCCTGAAACCAGACCAGACCACTTTTACCATCCCTGAAACCAGACCAGACCATCTTCATCATCTTTGAAACCAGTCTATACCACGTTTATCATCTTTGAAACCAGACCAGACCACCTTTACCATCCCTATGACCAGACCAGACCACCTTCATCATTCCTAAAACCTGACCAGACCACTTTAACCATCCCTGAAACCAGACCAGACTACCGTTATCATCTCTGAATCCAGACCAGACCAACTTTATCATCCTGAAACCAGAGCAGGCCACCTTTAACATCTTTGAATCCAGACCAGACCACCCTTATATCCCTGAAACCAGAGCATACCTCCTTCATTTTTGAAACCAGACCAGACCACCTTTATATCCCTGAAACCAGAGCATACAGCCTTTATCATCCCTGAAACCAGACCAGACCACCTTTACCATCCCTGAAACCAGACCAAACCATCTTCATCATTCCTAAAACCTGACCAGACCACCTATATCATCTTTGAAACCAGACCAGACCACCTTTATGATCCTGAAACCAGATCAGCCCACCTTTATTATCCCTGAAACCAGACCAGACCACCTTCATCAATCTGAAACCAGACCAAACCACCTTTACCATCCCTGAAACCAGACCAGACCACTTTTACCATCCCTGAAACCAGACCAGACCATCTTCATCATCTTTGAAACCAGTCTATACCACGTTTATCATCTTTGAAACCAGACCAGACCACCTTTACCATCCCTATGACCAGACCAGACCACCTTCATCATTCTTAAAACCTGACCAGACCACTTTAACCATCCCTGAAACCAGACCAGACTACCGTTATCATCTCTGAATCCAGACCAGACCACTTATATCATCCTGAAACCAAACAAGACCACCTTCATCCTCCTGAAACCAGACCAAACTGCCTTTACCATCCCTGAAACCAGACCAGACCAACTTTATCATCCTGAAACCAGAGCAGGCCACCTTTAACATCTTTGAATCCAGACCAGACCACCCTTATATCCCTGAAACCAGAGCATACCTCCTTCATTTTTTGAAACCAGACCAGACCACCTTTATATCCCTGAAACCAGAGCATACAGCCTTTATCATCCCTGAAACCAGACCAGACCACCTTTACCATCCCTGAAACCAGACCAAACCATCTTCATCATTCCTAAAACCTGACCAGACCACCTATATCATCTTTGAAACCAGACCAGACCACCTTTACCATCCCTGAGACCAGACCAGACCACCTTCATCATTCCTAAAACCTGAGCAGACCACCTTTATCATCTTTGAAACCAGACCAGACCACCTTTATATCCCTGAAACAAAAGCATACCGCCTTTATCATTCCTGAAACAGGACCAGACCACCTTTACCATCCCTGAAACCAGACCAGACCACCTTAATCATCTTTGAAACCAGACCAGACAACCTTTATTATGCCTGAAACCAGATCAGACCACCTTTACCATCCCTGAAACCAGACCCGACCACCTTCATCATTTCTGAAACCAGATCGGAACACCTTTATTTTCCCTGACACCAGATCAGACCACCTTCATCATCCTGACAACTGAGCAGACCACCTTCATCATCCTGAAACCAGACCAGACCACCTCCATCATTCCTAAAACCAGACCAGGCCACCTTCATCATCTTTGAAACCAGACCAGACCACCTTCATCATCTTTGAAACCAGACCAGAACACCAATATCCCTGAAAACAAAGCATACCGCCTTTATCATCCCTGAAACAGGACCAGACCACATTTACCATTCCTGAAACCAGAGCAGACCACCTTTATAATTCCTGAAACCAGACCAGACCACCTTCATCATCTTTGAAACCGGACCAGACCACTTCTATCTTCCTGAATTCAGACCAGACCACCTTTGTTAACCTGAAACCAGACCAGACCACTTTTGTCATCCCTCAAACCAAACAAGACCACCTTCATCATTCCTAAAACCAGACCAGACCACCTTCATCATCTTTGAAACCAGACCATCTTTACATACCTGAAAACAGCATACCACCTTTATCATCCCTGAAACCAGATCAAACCACCTTTATCTTTCCTGAAACCAGACGAGACCACCTTTGTTATCCCAAAAACCAGACCAGACTACCTTCAACATCTTGAAACCAGACCACGTTTATTATCCTGAAACCAGACCAGACCACCTTTATTATCCCGAAAACAATGGCAGGCCACCTTTATCATCCCTTAAACCAGACCAGACCACCTTCATCATCTTTAAAACCAAACCAGACCACCTTCATCATTCCTAAAACCAGACCAGACCACCTTCATCATCTTTGCAACCAGACCACCTTTACATCCCTGAAAACAGCATACCACCTTCATCATCCTGAAACCAGACAAGACCACCTTTATTATCCTGAAACCAGATCAGACCACCTTTATTATCAATGAAACCAGATCAAACTACTTTTATTATCCCTGAAACCAGAAAATAGCAACTTCATCATCTTTGAAACCAGACCAGACCACTATTGTCATCCCTGAAACCAGACCAGGCCAGCTCTATTATCCCTGAAACCAGACCAGAACACCTTCATCATCTTTGAAACCAAACCAGACCACCTTTATCATTCCTAAAACCAGACCAGACCACCTTCATCATCTTTGCAGCCAGACCACCTTTACATCCCTGAAAACAGCATACCATCTTCATCATCCTGAAACCAGACAAGACCACCTTTATTATCCTGAAACCAGATAAGACCACCTTTATTATCAATGAAACCAGATCAGACCACCTTTATTATCCCTGAAAGCAGACAAGACCACCTTTATTATCCTGAAACCAGATCAGACTACTTTTATTATCCCTGAAACCGGACAAGATCACCTTAATCATCCTTGAAACCAGACCAGACCACCTTCATCATCTTTGAAACCAAACCAGACCACCTTTATCATTCCTAAAACCAGACCAGACCACCTTCATCATCTTTGCAACCAGACCACCTTTACATCCCTGAAAACAGCATACCATCTTCATCATCCTGAAACCAGACAAGACCACCTTTATTATCCTGAAACCAGATCAGACCACCTTTATTATCAATGAAACCAGATCAGACCACCTTTATAATCCCTGAAACCAGACAAGACCACCAATATCATCCTGAAACCAGCCCAGCCCACTATTGTAATCCCTGAAACCAGACCAGACCACTTTAACCATCCCTGAAACCAGACCAGACTACCGTTATCGTCTCTGAATCCAGACCAGACCACTTATATCATCCTGAAACCAAACAAGACCACCTTCATCCTCCTGAAACCAGACCAAACTGCCTTTACCATCCCTGAAACCAGACCAACTTTATCATCCTGAAACCAGAGCAGGCCACCTTTAACATCTTTGAATCTAGACCAGACCACCCTTATATCCCTGAAACCAGAGCATACCTCCTTCATTCTTTGAAACCAGACCAGACCACCTTTATATCCCCGAAACCAGAGCATACAGCCTTTATCAACCCTGAAACCAGACCAGACCACCTTTACCATCCCTGAAACCAGACCAGACCATCTTCATCATTCCTAAAACCTGACCAGACCACCAATATCATCTTTGAAACCAGACCAGACCACCTTTACCATCCCTGAGACCAGACCAGACCACCTTCATCATTCCTAAAACCTGACCAGACCACCTTTATCATCTTTGAAACCAGACCAGACAACCTTTATATCCCTGAAACCAAAGCATACCGCCTTTATCATTCCTGAAACAGGACCAGACCACCTTTACCATCCCTGAAACCAGACCAGACCACCTTTATGATCCTGAAACCAGATCAGCCCACCTTTATTATCCCTGAAACCAGACCAGACCACCTTCATCAATCTGAAACCAGACCAGACCACTTTTACCATCCCTGAAACCAGACCAGACCATCTTCATCATCTTTGAAACCAGTCTATACCACGTTTATCATCTTTGAAACCAGACCAGACCACCTTTACCATCCCTATGACCAGACCAGACCATCTTCATCATTCCTAAAACCTGACCAGACCACCTTTATCATCTTTGAAACCAGACCAGACCACCTTTATATCCCTGAAATCAAATCATACCGCCTTTATCATCCCTGAAACAGGACCAGACCACCTTAACCATCCCTGAAACCAGACCAGACCACCTATACCATCCCTGAAACCAGACCAGACTACCGACATCATCTTTGAAACCAGACCAGACAACTTATATCATCCTGAAACCAGACCAGACCACCTTTATGATCATGAAACCAGATCAGACCACCTTTATTATCCCTGAAAGCAGACCAGATCACCTTTATCATCCTGAAACCAGACCAGACCACTATTGTCATCCCTGAAACCAGACCAGGTCAACTTTTTTATCCTTAAAACCAGAGCAGACCACCGTCATCATCCTGAAACAAGACCAGACCACCTTTATTATCCTGAAACCAGATCAGACCACCTTTATTATCCCTGAAACCAGAGAAGACCACCTTTATTATCCTGAAACAAGATCAGACTACTTTTATTATCCCTGAAACCAGAAAATAGCAACTTCATCATCTTTGAAACCAGACCAGACCACTATTGTCATCCCTGAAACCAGACCAGGCCAGCTCTATTATCCCTGAAACCAGACCAGGTCACCTTTCTTATCCTTGAAACCAGAGCAGACCACCTTCATCATCTTTGAAACTAAACCAGACCACCTAAATCATTCTTGAAACTAGACCAGACCACCTTCATCTTCCTGAAAACAGACCATACCACCGTTAACATCCTGAAACCAGATCAGACAACCTTTATGATCCTGAAACCAGATCAGCCCACCTTTATTATCCCTGAAACCAGACCAGACCACCTATACCATCCCTGAAACCAGACCAGACTACCGACATCATCTTTGAAACCAGACCAGACAACTTATATCATCCTGAAACCAGACCAGACCACCTTTATGATCATGAAACCAGATCAGACCACCTTTATTATCCCTGAAAGCAGACCAGATCACCTTTATCATCCTGAAACCAGACCAGACCACTATTGTCATCCCTGAAACCAGACCAGGTCACCTTTTTTATCCTGAAAACCAGAGCAGACCACCGTCATCATCCTGAAACAAGACCAGACCACCTTTATTATCCTGAAACCAGATCAGACCACCTTTATTATCCCTGAAACCAGACAAGACCACCTTTATTATCCTGAAACAAGATCAGACTACTTTTATTATCCCTGAAACCAGAAAATAGCAACTTCATCATCTTTGAAACCAGACCAGACCACTATTGTCATCCCTGAAACCAGACCAGGCCAGCTCTATTATCCCTGAAACCAGACCAGGTCACCTTTCTTATCCTTGAAACCAGAGCAGACCACCTTCATCATCTTTGAAACTAAACCAGACCACCTAAATCATTCTTGAAACTAGACCAGACCACCTTCATCTTCCTGAAAACAGACCATACCACCGTTAACATCCTGAAACCAGATCAGACAACCTTTATGATCCTGAAACCAGATCAGCCCACCTTTATTATCCCTGAAACCAGACAAGACCACCTTTATTATCCCTGAAACCAGACCAGACCACCTATATCATCCTGAAACCAGACCAGCCTAGGATTGTCATCCCTGAAACCAGACCAGACCACTTTAACCATCCCTGAAACCAGACCAGACTACCGTTATCATCTTTGAAACCAGACCAGACCACTTATATCATCCTGAAACCAAACAAGACCACCTTCATCAATCTGAAACCAGACCAAACCACCTTTACAATCCCTGAAACCAGACCAGACCACCTTTATCATCCTGAAACCAGAGCAGACCAACTTTAACATCTTTGAAACCAGACCAGACCACCCTTATATCCCTGAAACCAGAGCATACCTCCGTCATTCTTTGAAACCAGACCAGACCACCTTTATATTCCTGAAACCAGAGCATACAGCCTTTATCATCCCTGAAACCAGACCAGACCACTTTTACCATCCCTGAAACCAGACCAGACCATCTTCATCATTCCTAAAACCTGACCAGACCACCTTCATCATTCCTAAAACCTGACCAGACCACCTTTATCATCTTTGAAACCAGACCAGACCACCTTTATATCCCTGAAACCAAAGCATACCGCCTTTATCATCCCTGAAACAGGACCAGACCACCTTAACCATCCCTGAAACCAGACCAGACCACCTTTACCATCCCTGAAACCAGACCAGACCACCTTAATCATCTTTGAAACCAGACCAGACCACTTTAACCATCCCTGAAACCAGACCAGACTACCGTTATCATCTCTGAATCCAGACCAGACCACTTATATCATCCTGAAACCAAACAAGACCACCTTCATCCTCCTGAAACCAGACCAAACTGCCTTTACCATCCCTGAAACCAGACCAGACCAACTTTATCATCCTGAAACCAGAGCAGGCCACCTTTAACATCTTTGAATCCAGACCAGACCACCCTTATATCCCTGAAACCAGAGCATACCTCCTTCATTTTTTGAAACCAGACCAGACCACCTTTATATCCCTGAAACCAGACCATCTTCATCATTCCTAAAACCTGACCAGACCACCTATATCATCTTTGAAACCAGACCAGACCACCTTTACCATCCCTGAGACCAGACCAGACCACCTTCATCATTCCTAAAACCTGACCAGACCACCTATATCATCTTTGAAACCAGACCAGACCACCTTTATATCCCTGAAACAAAAGCATACTGCCTTTATCATTCCTGAAACAGGACCAGACCACCTTTACCATCCCTGAAACCAGACCAGACCACCTTTATGATCCTGAAACCAGATCAGCCCACCTTTGTTATCCCTGAAACCAGACCAGACCACCTATATCATCCGGAAACCAGACCAGCCTAGGATTGTCATCCCTGAAACCAGACCAGACCACTTTAACCATCCCTGAAACCAGACCAGACTACCGTTATCATCTTTGAAACCAGACCAGACCACTTATATCATCCTGAAACCAAACAAGACCACCTTCATCAATCTGAAACCAGACCAAACCACCTTTACCATCCCTGAAACCAGACCAGACCACCTTTATCATCCTGAACCAGAGCAGACCACCTTTAACATCTTTGAAACCAGACCACCCTTAATCCCTGAAACCAGAGCATACCTCCTTCATTCTTTGAAACCAGACCAGACCACCTTTATATTCCTGAAACCAGAGCATACAGCCATTATCGTCCCTGAAACCAGACCAGACCACTTTTCACCATCCCTGAAACCAGACCAGACCACTTTTACGATCCCTGAAACCAGACCAGACCATCTTCATCATCTTTGAAACCAGACCAGGCCGCCTTTACCATCCCTATGACCAGACCAGACCACCTTCATCATTCCTAAAACCTGACCAGACCACCTTTATCATCTTTGAAACCAGACCAGACCACCTTTATATCCCTGAAACCATAGCATACCGCCTTTATCTTCCCTGAAACAGGACCAGACCACCTTAACCATCCCTGAAACCAGACCAGACCACCTTTACCATCCCTGAAACCAGACCAGACCACCTTAATCATCTTTGAAACTAGACCAGACCACTTTAACCATCCCTGAAACCAGACCAGACTACCGACATCATCTTTGAAACCAGACCAGACAACTTATATCATCCTGAAAGCAGACCAGACCACCTTTATGATCGTGAAACCAGATCAGACCACCTTTATTATCCCTGAAAGCAGACCAGACCACCTTTATCATCCTGAAACCAGACCAGACCACCTTTATTATCCCTGAAACCAGACAAGACCACCTTTATTATCCTGAAACCAGACCAGACCACCTTTATGATCGTGAAACCAGATCAGACCACCTTTATTATCCCTGAAAGCAGACCAGACCACCTTTATCATCCTGAAACCAGACCAGACCACCTTTATTATCCCTGAAACCAGACAAGACCACCTTTATTATCCTGAAACCAGACCAGACCACCTTTATGATCGTGAAACCAGATCAGACCACCTTTATTATCCCTGAAAGCAGACCAGACCACCTTTATCATCCTGAAACCAGATCAGACCACCTTTATTATCCCTGAAACCAGACAAGACCACCTTTATTATCCTGAAACCAGACCAGACCACCTTTATGATCGTGAAACCAGATCAGACCACCTTTATTATCCCTGAAAGCAGACCAGACCACCTTTATCATCCTGAAACCAGACCAGACCACTATTGTCATCCCTGAAACCAGACCAGGTCACCTTTTTTATCCTTAAAACCAGAGCAGACCACCGTCATCATCCTGAAACAAGACCAGACCACCTTTATTATCCTGACACCAGATCAGACCACCTTTATTATCCCTGAAACCAGACAAGACCACCTTTATTATCCTGAAACAAGATCAGACTACTTTTATTATCCCTGAAACCAGAAAATAGCAACTTCATCATCTTTGAAACCAGACCAGACCACTATTGTCATCCCTGAAACCAGACCAGGCCAGCTCTATTATCCCTGAAACCAGACCAGGTCACCTTTCTTATCCTTGAAACCAGAGCAGACCACCTTCATCATCTTTGAAACTAAACCAGACCACCTAAATCATTCTTGAAACTAGACCAGACCACCTTCATCTTCCTGAAAACAGACCATACCACCGTTAACATCCTGAAACCAGATCAGCCCACCTTTATTATCCCTGAAACCAGACCAGACCACCTTCATCATCCTGAAACCAGACCAGACAACCTTTATTATGCCTGAAACCAGATCAGACCACCTTTACCATCCCTGAAACCAGACAAGACCACCTTTATTATCCTGAAACCAGATCAGAACACCTTCATCATCTTTAAAACCAGACCACCTTTACATTCCTTAAACCAGAGCATACCGCCTTTATCATCCCTGAAACCAAATAAAACTACCTTTATCTCCCCTGAAACCAGACCAGACCACCTTCATCATCCCTGAAACCAGACCAGAACATCTTTACCATCCCTGAAACCAGACCACACCACCTTCATCATCCCTGAAACCAGAGCAGACCACCTTTATCGTCTCTGAAACCAGATCTGAACACCTTCCTCATCCCTGAAACCAGACAAGACCACCTCCATCATCCTGAAACCAGATCAGCCCACCTTTATCTTCCCTTTATCATCAACTTTGAAACCAAGTTCATACTCAAAGACCTGGACCAGTTCACCGGTCCAGGTCCTGAGACCTGGACCAGTTTAGATCCAGAAAGCTGGAACAGTCCAGACCCAGAAACCTGGACCAGTTCAGACTTAGAGACCTGGACCACTTCAGACCCAGAGACCTGGACCAGTTCAGACCCAGACACCTAGACAAGTTCAGAGCCATATACCTGGTACAGTTCAGACCAGGAACCTAGACAAGTTCAGACCCATATACCTGGACCAGACCAGACCCAGAGACCTGGACAAGTTCAGACCCTGAGACCTGGACCAGTTCAGACCCAGAGACCTGGACCAGTTAGGCTCAGAGACCTGGACCAGTTCAGACCCAGACACCTAGACAAGTTCAGAGCCATATACCTGGTACAGTTCAGACCAGGAACCTAGACAAGTTCAGACCCATATACCTGGACCAGACCAGACCCAGAGACCTGGACAAGTTCAGACCCTGAGACCTGGACCAGTTCAGACCCAGAAACCTGGACCAGTTCATACCCGGAGACCTGGACCAGTTTTGACCAGTAACCAGACCCAGAAACCTGGACCATTTTAGACCCAGTGACTTGGACCAGTTCAGACTCAGTAAGTTGGACCAGTTCAGACCCAGATGCCTGGACCAGTTGAGACCCAGAGACCTGGACCAGTTCAAACTCAGACACTTGGACCAGTTCAAAACAAGTTGCCCCCGGACCAGTTCAGACCCAAAGACCTGGACCAGTTCAGACCCAGAAACCTGGACCAGTTCAGACCCAGAGACCTGGACCAGTTCAGACCCAGAGACCTGGACCAGTTCAGACTCAGAGGCCTTGACCAATTCAGACCCAGAGACCTGGACCAGTTCAGACCCAGAAACCTGGACCAGTTCATACCCGGAGACCTGGACCAGTTTTGACCAGTAACCAGACCCAGAAACCTGGACCATTTTAGACCCAGTGACTTGGACCAGTTCAGACTCAGTAAGTTGGACCAGTTCAGACCCAGATGCCTGGACCAGTTGAGACCCAGAGACCTGGACCAGTTCAAACTCAGACACTTGGACCAGTTCAAAACAAGTTGCCCCGGACCAGTTCAGACCCAAAGACCTGGACCAGTTCAGACCCAGAAACCTGGACCAGTTCAGACCCAGAGACCTGGACCAGTTCAGACCCAGAGACCTGGACCAGTTCAGACTCAGAGGCCTTGACCAATTCAGACCCAGAGACCTGGACCAGTTCAGACCCAGAGACCTGGACCAGTTCAGACTCAGAGGCCTTGACCAATTCAGACCCAGAGACCTGGACCAGTTCAGACCCAGAGACCTGGACCAGTTCAGACTCAGAGGCCTTGACCAATTCAGACCCAGAGACCTGGACCAGTTCACAGACTAAGACACTTGGACCAGTTCAGACCCAGAAACCTGGACCTTGCTCAGACCCAGACACCTGTACCAGTTCAGACCCAGAGACCTGGATCAGAAAGGATCAGTCCTACCTTCACGAGACAGGTGAGACCACAGTCTCCGACCAGGTGGAGGTCCGGGTCAGGTCTGGATGGAGGTCAAGCGAGGAAGAGGAGGGTCTGCTGCCAGCTGTTGTGTTTGTGATCAGGAAGCTTCACGCGGAGGCACGAGGACTTCAGTGGACCATCAACACTGACGCATGCAGCGAGCGGGAGCATCCGGTCCGGGCTCTGACATGGACCTGGTCTAAGGCTGCTGGCAGTCCTCCCTGTTCCCTTCCAACCTGCCCCGTAAAGTTCTGGAGGATTCAATGGTACGAGTTTTGACGTGGACCTGGTCCGGTCCGGGTTCTGACATGGACCTGGTCTAAGGCTGCTGGCAGTCCTCCCGATTCCCTTCCAACCTGCTCCGTGAAGTTCTGGAAGATTTAATGATTCGGGTCGGTTCTAAAACTCATTGAGCTGAAACAGACGGCGATGTTTACTTTCCGGGTTTCCTACGTCACGTGACCGAGACCTCTGTGCGCGTGCGCAGTCGACCTGAAGAACTTTTTTTTTTTTTTTTTCTTTGCCAGGTAAAGTGGAGTCAGACAGCAAATTTACCGCATTTTTAAATACACCAACAAACAACAAAAAAGGACTATGTCTTACGATGTCATTAAATCAAAGGAATTCCCGATTGTTTAAATCTTCTATCTAGTCTTGTATTATATCCTTTAGTTTTTATATATGTACTGTGAATACATACACACACACACACACACACACACACACACATATATAACATTCTGGAATAAACAGCCGCTTTCTGAAGGACTTTAGGGAGACATAGGACAGGGTTTCAGTAGTCTAATCTACTAAAGATAAATTCAGAATTCCTAGTGAGACACCTTTAATTCTAAACATGTTCTAGAAGTGATAAAAGCAGTGTTATTAATCACGATTAAAGTCCGTGTAAAGTCGCAATAAATATGTGTTTTGAGCTTGTCACACCACAGAAATATCAGTTATCAATCACCCATCAATTTGAATTATTAAAAACATCGCTAAATGATAGCGATGTTATTAAAAACATCGCTAAATGTTTTCTCTGTCCTGAGACGCTGGGGGCGCTGAAACCATGAAACCTCATACTTAATGGCACTGATAAGCCCCGTTTCCACCAGCGGGTCTGGGTCGGGTCGGGCCGGATCGGTCCACGTTTTTTTGCGTCTCCACAGATAAAAACTGGGACGGGTACCCTTATATCCGACCCAACCCGGCCTACTTTTTTGGCACCCTTCGGTAGGGGTACTGATCTAACCGATCCGGACCAAAGAGGCGGAGCTAATACACAGCACTCAGCTGATTCATTGAAAAATCCGCCACTTCCCGCGTGACCCAGCGTAAAAACAAAGCCGGGGTGACTCCTTTCTGTTTCTGTCACGTGTGGCGCCGGTGTTTTGGTTAAACGGCGTTACACGGCGATGATGTCACACAATCACGTAGCAGCGCTGTCCAGCTAATTCTCCGCCTCCAGAATAAGGGTACAGGTTGCTGTGGGGACACAGCGTGAAATCAACACATCCGTACCCAAATCCACCCGATCCGGCCTGGCCCGGCCCGACCTGACCCAGACCCGCGGGTGGAAACGAGGCTATAGACATCATATACGTAGACACCCGATTGAAGCTGCTGGCCGCTAGGCTGACGTATGGAGGGTGAAGGGGGACAAAATTAAATAAATAAATATGACATGAAATAAATAAATATATCATGAAATACATACCTGTAAATCTCCCATTAATTAATTAAATATATTATGAATTTCTTAAAAACATCATTAAATAATTAAATTTACCACTAAATAATTAAATATATCATTAAATCATTAAATACATCAATAAATAATTAAATACATCATGAAATTATGAAATATGCAATTAAATAATTAAATGTCCCATGAAATAATTAAATATACCTTTTAAAATAATTATTTTAAATACTGAAACGATATTTAATTATTTCATTGTGTATTTAATTATTTCATGCCTCCTCTGTGAGCGCTGTTGTCATGAAATCATTGAAAATGTCATTTAAAACGTCAAACCCAGCCATCAAACTCAGTGGGCGGGACTAACGTTGATCCTGTGAAATCGATTGTTTTGGCCTGATGACTGTTTCGTGTTGTGTTCAAACATGGCGGCTCCGTTCATGTCTGCCTGAATGAGCTCTGTGCTGAACTGATTAGAGACATTTTAGACGAAGCTAGTGACATAGAGGCTGGAGTAGCTCAACCACAGTTTGAGGTGGATAAATTAGAACAGTTTTATCGAAATCATTAGTTATTTCGACCCCAGAGTGACTACAAATATACAGCACAACCTGAAACGCCAGGAACAGGTGTTGTGCCGAAAAGCACCCCCTCTCAAGAAGCGCAGTAACAGCCACTCAACAGTAGATGGCGCATATTCATTCATGTTACTGAAGAACCTATTATCTGTGCCAACCCATTAATTACTACATAAATGAATGAATAAATAGATAAATGGGGGAGGGGGGGTTGACCCTTATTAAAAAAAAAAAAAGATTAACAGAGGAGGGTGCATATGCTCTGAGTATCAGCAGCAGCATCCACTGAAAACGGGCAGCTACCTAAACTGATCAGTTTATGTTAACAATAGTTTGCACCGTACGTGGCCTTTCCAAGGTCTTTATTTCAGTGATTTAGACATATATGTACACCTACCGGACACTTTCTCAGGTACACCTGTCCAACTGCTCGTAAATACAAAATTCTAACCAGCCAATCACATGGCAGCAACTCAATGCATTTAGGCATGTAGACATGGTCAAGATCGTCATCATTTTTCTGTCAGTCATTTTCTGCACCGCTTATCCAGTTCAGGGTCGCTGGGATTGCTGGAGCCTATCCCAGCTATTATCAGGTGAGAGGCAGGTACACCCTGGACAGGTCGCTAGTCTGTCGCAGGGCCAACACAGAGAGACAGACAACCATTCACACTCACATTCATACCTAGGGACAATTTAGGGTGATCAATTAACCTCATATGTTAGGTTAATGGTCAACACGATCTGCTGCAGTTCAAACCAGCATCAGAATGGGGAAGAATGGTGATTTAAGTGACCTTGAACGTGGCATGGTTGCTGGTCTGAGTATTTCAGAAACTGCTGATCTACTGGGATTTTCACCCACAACCATCTCTAAGGTTTACAGAGAATGGTCCTAAAAAGAGAAAATATCCAGTGAGCAGCAGATCTGTGGGCGCAAATGCCTTGTTGATGCCAGAGGTCAGAGGAGAATGGCCAGACTGGTTCCAGCTGATAGGAAAGCAACAGGTGTGGGAGAGATTTTCTTGGCCCACTTTGGGCCCCTTAGTACCAACGTGGCGGTTTAACCACCACAGCCTACCTGAGTATTGTTGCTGACCATGTCCATCCCTTTATGACCACAGTGCAGCATCCTCTGATGCTGCTTCCAGCAGGAGAACGCGCCATGTCATAAAGCAGGAATCATCTCAGACTGGTTTCTGGAACATGACAATGAGTTCATTGAACTCTAATGTTCTCCACAGTCACCAGATCACAATCCAACAGAGCAGCTTTGGGATGTGGTGGAACGGGAGGTTCTCATCATGGATGTGGTGGAACGGGAGGTTCTCATCATGGATGTGGTGGAACGGGAGGTTCTCATCATGGATGTGGTGGAACGGGAGGTTCTCATCATGGATGTGGTGGAACGGGAGGTTCTCATCATGGATGCGGTGGAACGGGAGGTTCTCATCATGGATGTGGTGGAACGGGAGGTTCTCATCATGGATGTGCAGCCGACAAATCTGCAGCAACTGCGTGATGCTGTCATGTCAATATGGAGCAAAATCTCTGGGAAATGTTTCCAGAACCTTGTTGAATCTATGCCACAAAGGATTAAGGCAGTTCTGAACGCAAAAGGGGTCCAACCCGGTACTAGCAAGGTGTACTGTACCTAATAAAATGGCTGTGAGTGTATATGTATATACAGTATACATACACACACAGACATGGTGTTGCTTTTGTGGGTGTACATTTCCTCATTTTGTCAAATTTTTGAGTAATGACAGTGAAAAGATTGTTTGTTTCAGGTGGAGAATGCTGTGAGTGGAAAGACGGGGCTTGCAAGAACACAATAATTAGAAAGCGTTACAATGCCTCACCATCACCACAACCTCACTGCAACAGCACAGGTGAGCTTTTTTTTCCAGCCACACCAACACAGTTGTGATCTTAGCTGTAGTCCATGCAGGGCTTTCTATCAGGCATATATTCAAGTTTCTGAAGATCAACCCTCACAATTACAAGAAGATACAAAATTACAAAGAGCATCAGATTTGTGGCACAACTGTGGAAAATTCCAACTTACAGCAAGCTCTGCAAAAAAGATCCCAGGTCATGCTACCACAACAAATGAGGAGTTTTTATCTGAGGACATGTACTCCTCCTTTTGTGGTAATTATGAAACAAACTATGGTAAAGGAAATGAAGTTAGAGCTTGTAATCAGCTGAAAGAACAGGACATGATCACACTCATATGGGTACTGTCATCTGCATCCAGGAGCCATGGCTCTCAGCGAGTCCTGATGTGGTTATTGACTCAGATGTGATGTTAGAAATAAAATGTCCCGTACCGACCCATCCTTCCCTCACCGAGCAGCTTACCCAGAAATGCAGCGATATCAAACTGGTAGATGGAGAGCTGCTGCTGCAGAGACTGGAAGCAGAGGCTGTTACATGAAAGTGCAGCTTACCATGTTTTGCACAGGTCTAAAGACGCCACCCTTGTGATCTGGACACCTAGTGAGCATGTTTCATTTACAGAACAATATGATGAAGCATTTGTAAAAGGAAAAAGTAAAGAGCTTTAGAGGGTTTTACTTCTCATGTTTCTTGAGTATGTAGAAATATGTAGAAGGACAGTTTCAGCTAAATGAGAGACACTTGAAGATGATGCGCAAGCTTTAATGCACATTTGCTCATGTGACAACTATAAACGGGACAGTCAGACGTTAACATACAGGCAGAGTTCAGTCCTCTGAATGAAAGAAGTCAATTAAATCTGTTGGAATACTTAACAACTAAAAATGTACATGATTTAAACATGGAGGGAAATTAATGACAAAATGTTGCAAATAGTTCTGTATTTTTGCAATCTTCCTCTTGTTACTATTGAAAGAGAATCTGTCACATCGAGGTTGAATAAAAGAAATATTCATTGTTCAACTGATGGCAGTATATGTGCACAGTATCTTATAAGCTTGTCAACAAAAACATTCACACTGTGTAGGAAAGATAAAAACAGGGAGACTTAGATATTATTTACACTCTACATATTTACATCCATTCATTTTCTGGTAAGCGGCAGGTAGACTCTGGTAAACGACATTTTAGCTGTGAGGCTGCGGTGCTAACCACCACGCCACCATACAGCCACGCTACAGATTTCTACATCAAAATGATGATGCATCGTGAATTAAATCCTCTCTTAAATTGACTAGAGCAGCACATATTCTCAGAATCTTCTCTATTTTGGGAGCCATGCTGACAGGAACAGTTTGTGATAGCATTTTGAGGACCTTTAAACGTCTGACTGCTCTTTCAACATGGAGCCTTACATTTGCAACCCAACATTTTACCTGTTCCTCAGTTAGCTGTCCATGTTTTTCCATGAAAGAAGAAATAACTAGTCTAACTTCCCTCTCAAAGAAAAAGTCTTTCATAGTAAAAAATCTGTCTGCCATGACTTCATCACCAGGTCTCAAGCACGTTAGTATTCCAGTGTCCATCGTTATACATTTGCCACTACATCCACCACCATACGCAGCAGACACAAACATGATTAGTCCACACGGTGCAATGGCAGCCAGATATCTGGCGGTGTTGAGTGGATAACAGTGGCTGTATTATTCTGCTCGTGAGCCCAGATATTTGGGTTTCTGTAAAAGCCTCTCACTGCAGTCTATAATGCATGTCGTATTGGGAAAGTTCTTCTTGAAGGCTGCAGGTTTGGTAGCTTGCATAGTTTCTCTTGGCAGCCATGGAATGGTTGGAAAAGTTCCTCTAGTCTGTCTAACCAGTATGAGATGATCTTGCTAGCCGTGCTCTGTGATATGAAACTGGTGGCTTAGGTCACCCATTAAACAGTTACTCTTTAATTTCATAAGTGTCATCAGGACTTGATCTCGTACGGGCATCGTAAATTCACTGATTTCATATCCTTCCAGTGTCGACACCAGAATGTCAAATGTCCCTAAGGCTACACCAGTGTGCAGCAAAGCGTCTGTCATTTTAAAGAAGGAAATATGCAACTTCATCTGAGTCATCTTGTCCCGGACATCTTTTCTGTGAGACGTTTTGCAGTATTGATGATCTTGTTGTGAAGGGTCCTCCCACTGTGTGGACTGAGTCCAGATGTGGCTCAGGAGGTTGTGTGGAGGTGCTGGCCTGGTCTGGAATGACTGAAGGTGAATCCACAGAGTAGCCTGAATAACAAGAACATACAATCAAATAGACAATCATGTAAAGTATGATAGCATAACAGAACTGTTAAGTGTGACTTATTACAATTTATGACAGAAATTTCTATTCTACACTCACACACAAATGCTAAATCATAAATATCAACAGCTTAAGGCCCCTTGAAATGCCCCTAACATTGTGATTAAACGGTGCTACGTTGAATTTAACATTTTTAACCGGAAGTTTGTTTTTTTTAACTGCATTTATAAATGAATAAGTCAATAAACTGTGTCAAATAACTGCTGGTACATTCTTTATGAACACAAACCTTAGACTTTTACTGCCCTGGAACTAATATCCAGGGTCTGTCCTACACGTCTGTTATAACATCTGTTGCGGACAGAGGCAGCAGTCTGGATTGCATACGCCCATAACGTTTTTGGTAAGCTACTCTCGATTAGCATACACCTTGCCATGTCAAGTAGAGTTCTCCAGCTCCTCTCAGCTGTCCCATTCTGATGGGGAGAGTAGGGTGCTGAGGTTTCATGTTTGATGGCATTTTTGCTGAGCAGGGACTGAAATTCACTGGATGTAAACTCGGTGCCATTATCTGATCTAATACATTTAATTTTACCATAAGGTGAAACATCAGCAATGAATTTCTCTGTTCCTTTGACTGTATCACTCTTAGATTTCAAGAAATATGTAAATATTGCACCTGAATAGTCATCAGTGAATGCCAAGATATATCTAAATCCATCTTTTGCCATCGGCTCTATAGGTCCAGCCAAGTCTGTGTGTACAAGTCCAAGTGGAACTTTTGCTTTTTCATCTGCCTTCCTGTTCCTACACTGAACAAATTTTCCTTGTGTGCACACTTCACATTTCAAAGTAGACATATCAGTTTTACCTTTGATTTTCATCCCCTCTGTGACACTTTCCAACTTTAACACATCCTCATAATTACAGTGACCTAGAATTTCATGCCACGTTTGGAGATCATAACACCCATGACATTGGTCAACATCATCTGTAACAGTATTTAAATAGAACAGTCTATCATGCACCTGGATGTCAAATGTTACACCGTTCTTATGAACGAGTCTGTTCTGACCTTCTTTGAAGATGACTGTCGCTCCCTGGGACGTCGCTGCCTTAACTGAGAAGATGTCCTGTGGAAAAGATGGGACGTACAGCGCCCCAATCAGCGTCGCTTCCACCACTCGACCCTTGCTGTCTCTCAGGCGAACTCTGGCTGTACCTTTTTTCAGAGCGATACCACTCGTCCTCTCTCCATCAGCCAGCTCCAGGACATGCTTGTGTGGCTCAAAACTTTCATCAAAGTCTTTGAACTGGGCGATATCCCGGATGATGTGCGACGTGGCCCCTGTGTCAACCATGAGGCCTTTTTCCTTCACTCCGCTGACCAGGACTTCATTCACTTGGCCCACCTTGAAAGCAAACGTGTGGTCCTCCTCATCCACCGCCCGCTTCACCTTGTCCCGCTTCCTCCGCCTGCAGTTCACATCCTTGTGTGTGGGACTCTTGCAAAGATGACACCACTGTCTTGGTTCTCGATGCTCGCCCATTGTAGAAGTGCACTCCACAGCCTTGTGCCCCTTCTGTCCGCAATTAAAACAGGACAGTTTCATGTTCCAGCCGTCTCGTCCTTTAACCTTCATCACGCTGTCGTCCTCTGAGCAAGCAGCATTAAACTTTTCTGTGCTCTCATAGCTCCTCAGCTTAGTTTTAAACTCAGTGAAAGTTAATGTCTGATCACTCTGAGTTATGTGGATGGCAAATGGCTTAAATGAGTCCGGCAGGCCCTTCAGAACCATTGCAATCAACAAGCCATCACTTAAAGTTTCTTCCGCATTTCTCAGTGCTGTAATTGCGGTCTCTGCGCGAATGACGTAATCTGTGACGCTCTCATTGACAGCTTTCTGGAGAGACGTAAGCTCCGTGTACAAGCTGATCACTCGTGGTTTCCCTTTACCAGCGTAGTGTTCTCTCAGAATCTTTAGTGCCTTTCTGCCGTCATCTGCCGCGTCTCTCATCACCAAGGACAGACTTTTATCGTCCAACAGCTGAATCAGTTCTGCATACGCATCTTCATTTTTCGCTGCGTCGTCTGCTGCACCTTCGCTGTCTTCATCAGGTGGATCACTCAGTATGGTGCCCTTCAGATTAAGCAGACGCAGGTGCGCCAAAAACTTTGTTTCCCACAGTTCATAGTTTTTCTCATCCCCGTCAAAACACAAACGGTTCCATCGGCTTCCAAGCTCCTTTCTGGGCCCATAACCTGTTGAAGCTGCCATAATAGTAAAGGGTGGAACGCCGACTAAAACATAACGGAGGAACAAACACAAGTAGCCATCGGTTTGGTTTGACCGGCATGCACACAGACTGACGGTGCAGGGGCATGCAGTCATTTATTAATTTGCAACACCTGACAGATTAGCCACACCCCTTTAGACAATCAGTGTAAGAGCACAATCACCAGCAACAATGTTCCAACAATATTTCTTCTTCTACACTTGCATTATCGGCAGAGTAGACGCTGAACACTGTGGCTTCCACAGTGTTGTGTATACTTGTATACAGACAACATATTTATGTCTTTCTCTCAACTGTCCCAAACCTTTGACTTGCCTAAAAATATTTTTTTCTGTTACCTACAGGTTAGGAGTTTTGTACAAAAGACTTTTAGCCCATTTTCAGATAAACCCATAAAATCACACATTGATAACATTCTTGAACTAACATCAGACCAGAGAGGACTGGTTTCCCAGATCTACAATCTCATCTATAGCATTAATCCACATTCAACCGACCATCTAAGAAAGGCCTGGGATTCTAACCTTGGACTAGTGCTGAGAGATGACCAATGGGACTCCATTTTAAATTTGATACAAACATCATCTACATCTGCTAAACATGCTTTAGTCTAACTGAAGGTGGTGCATAGAGCTCACTTTCCAAAGGCCAGGTTAGCTAAGATCTATTCAAACACTGATCCATGCTGCCCCCCGGACGTAATCTCAGCCAGCAGACGTAATACACGTTTAGGTCCAAACTTTTCGCCTTTGGGGAAGTGTTTTCAAAGCTTTTAGTGAGATGTTTGGAACCCATTTGGCTCCCAATCTGTTCTGTGCCCTTTTTGGTCTAACACCAGAGGAATCTCAAACTGCTTTACCAGCCAAAGCTTGCATTGTTTTAGCCTTTACCACACTCCTTGCAAGACGTCTGACCCTTTTCAGATGGAAACAACAAGCCCCCCCAGCCTTCTCTCATTGGGTAAATGATGTCATGTACTTTCTAAGGCTAGAGAAAATCCATTACACACTTAAAGGATCATTTCAATCTTTTCTCAAAATATGGAGGCCCTTTCTTTGACGACTCCTTGCAAGAGCCACTTGACAGTGAATAAGGTAGGATCCATATACGTTTGATCTCAGCGGTGAGAACACTCCTCCTCCCATTTCCCCCCTTCTCTTCTTCCTCCTTTTTAAATACTCATGTATGCATTGTTGTTTGTACTGTTTCTTTTAACTTACAGCTTTATTTGTCTATTTATGTATTAATGCTTTCTTTTATGTTCTCTGGTTTTGTTGCATCGCTCCTAAACTTGCTTTATATCATGGAAACCTAGGGATGGGTGGGTGGCAGGCATAGAGGCGAAGGAATGGTAAATTCATTATGTCCTATATATTTGCTGAACAATGCACTCATATTCTGGAAGATAAGTGTGCGTTGAAATGATATGCATTTGTTCTGTAACTTCTATTTTTATTTGATAATAACTTTTTTGATGTGCACCTTGGCACCATGTAAATAAATCAGTCCATTTTTGCATCCAACTGCCTCCATATCATTCATTCAGTGTGCGGGCTTGACTTTTTTCACTTTTTTCATTTTTCACCTATTTGATAATAACTGCATAAAATCAATGAAATATATTTAAGCGTTTTTTGGTGATATCATACTGTTGCTGCTACTGCTGTTGTTCTTGTTGTCGTCTTCTTCTTCTACTACTAGCTAAATTTATCGCGTTGCATGTCAGGATTGTTCAAGACCCCGACGTGTCTTTGAGGACGCACAGTGTGAGCAGTTAGATCACATCCGAGCATCGGTTCGTACAGTATGAGGACAAACATCACAAGCTGTGAACTTTTGAACTCTGCGATTGATTCACGCAATTTGAACTGAAGCTGTGAGCAACGATTGAAAATATCGCACAGTGTATCCCAGGCTTTAGCAGACACTACAACATGGTTTGTGTCTCTTTTCCATCTTTCTGACTCCCACTCGTCTCTTTTTCCATCTGTCTTCACTTCCCTCCACAACTGCCACATTTCTCCTGGCCGGATTTCCTGCTGGGTCCTGGAGATGCTCTCTCCTGTCTGTCACCATGCTGTCCACAGCGTGCTCTCCGTTGTCCTGAATGACGATCAGCTCTGCCTTCAGGATGCCCTCAAACTCCTGAACCTGCCCGCTGTCGTCTTGAGTGGTCTGGAAGCCCATAAAGATGGCCGTGATGGGCTCGGTGCTCTGCAGGCTGGTGAGGGTGGTGTAAGGACTGTTGTCTGCTCGCAGTGGGGCAGGTGGAGCAAAGCAGTGAAGATGACGGGTGACTTCATCAGGACCGGGTCGGCCTGCTGTCATCTCCTGGCCCCCGGAGCTGCTTCTGTTTATCAGACTTCTGCTTCTTGTCATGCTGTTGCTGTGTTGGGTGTAGTTGTAATCTCTGCGGTTGCCACGGTGATGCCCCGGACCATCGTAGTTCACAAAATGATGACAGTAGCAAAGCTCATCATGAGGTTTTGTCTTCTTGGAGTTAAAGTCCATCTCTGCTGTGTTACTTCTGAGGACATGGCTCCTGAAATGCCCCCCCTGGTCTCTCTCATCACAGTGGTGGGGAAGGACACGCTCCCTCTTCCTGTTGGGATTCTGATGGTAGTTTTGATGCTTTATTTGACAGCACACTGTAGCACCTCCAGGAGATTGTTCCGCCTCATGTGCTGATTGCTGGGAAGTGAAAGACAAAAAGACAAAACTGAGGAATCAAAGACATAATTTTCAAAACTTTCCACATCCTGAATCTTCAGATCCTGCTTTGTTCTTTAAAAATAGAGGGGAGGGGGAGTAAAAACTTCTCCCATTTAAGCTTATTAAAGGATAAGTTTTTTTTCAACCTGGACCTTATTTCTAGGAGTTTGTACAAGCATTTACCTTCTGCATCACTTTGAGTCCTTCAGAAGATAATACGCTGAGTCGCCCTTCGGTGTACATCAGTAAAATGGCGGACATGGGGAAGCCACTATATACGACATTATCTGCAGTAAAACTCCTTGATTTTATCAATGTTTTAAAGGAGTACAATACAAGTTCCAGCTTTTTTCCAGAATTCATCCCCTCTGGCAACAAGTGAAAGTGATGCTAATGTCGTGCACACACATGAGCTGCTTGGACTGCGTTGGTCTCTAACTTAACCACATTACACTCAGTCTGAGCCCAGAGTTAGAGACACGATGTCTACTGAAGTAATAAAGTTATAAATCTGCAAATTGTTTACAGTTTGATCATTGAGTAAACTGACGGACTGTATGCTAACGGTAGCAACATGCTAACGCTGGCTTGTAGTTCAAATATCTAAATTCACAGGCTGAGACCAGCTTATAAAATTACCACATCAACTAAATTTAACCAGAGTCTGTATCTTTCTCGGGAACAGTCATATGTCTGTCATACTGCTGCATTTACATGCTCAAAACTTACTAATGCAATATTCTGCATCCTTATTTCCGTCATACATCACATTTACCTTGTTAGTAGGAAAAAAAACAACTGTGGGTCCGTTTTGTTCCCAGACTGGATCGGAGCACCCTCCAATTAAAAAAGAAAGAAAAAAAGCTGCTCGGTTGTTTACTCCTGTCTTACTCCGGTGCCGGTGTTGTGCTAAAAAACGCCCCCCTGCTGTGGGGACCGGTCAGACTCCAGTTTGGTTCTCTTCGTCTCACAACACCAAATTTTTCTTTTTCATTTTCCTGGGGTCTGAGCTGGGGTTTGAGAGGCACCTGTTCTCCATCTTTTAGCAGCAGCAGTGCTGTCTCAACATGCGCGGACCTGCAGTGGTGGAATACACGACACCGGTGTAACCAGACGAACGAGAACGCGCAGCTCGCCTCCCCCACAAGCCCCCTCTCGAGCAGTGGTTCTCAAACTTTTGTTGCAGGGCCCCCTTTTCATTGGGAATTATAATGTCACCCCCCACCCCCAAATTCCACCACCACTACTACATGCACCGAAACATTTACTATGAGATGCGTGAAAAAATGCACTTCATTTGGGGGGTGCAATGCCTTTTAAGTAATCATTTGTTCATTAGTGCTTTAAAGAATATGCCCATTTTTTGTTAGAAGTACAAAAACTATAGGCCTGGCTGGGCCCCCCTGACAGAGCCCTGAGCCCCCCTGCGGGGCCCATCCCCCCCCCCAGTTTGAGAACCACTGTCCTACAGGCTTTGTACCTGAAACTCTGGCATTGAGCAGAAACAGTATCAGAGACACCGCAGTGAAAAAAGATCAGCTGATTCTACACATCAGGCAGCTATTACAGCATGTGGAGGAAAGGAAAGATAGAAGTTAACATTTAAACTTGTGCAATGCACCTTTAAGTAGAATGAACAAATGAATGAGTACTATTGTCCTGTGAGTTCAGAGTTTATCTAGTTGTGCTTTTGTTGTTGTCTGGGTAGCAGCTGCTCGTCTCAGCTGAACTAGGGAAGCACGAATCGTGAACGCGCAGCCCTGAAAAGTGTGTAGAACCCTGATAACTAACAGAAAGCTAAGTCTGGACTCACGGGACAATAGTACTCATTCGTTCGTTCATTTTACTTAACCCTCACAGCTCCCTCAGCTTTCTGAAGGGGCTCCCTGAATGCTCTTTTATGTTGTTACTTTTTGCTACTTATGCAAACAGCATAAAACTTGGTCCAGGTGTGTATTTTGGCTTAACTCATGATATTCTAGAAGATGGGGGGTGTAACTCTTTTTCTAAGGTCTCTAACTAAAATCCTCCTCATTTCCTCCTTAGAGCCAATCCGTGCCACATTGACTTGCATTGAAAAGGACCTTTCTAGAATCAAATGTTATTCCAGAATAAATGTTTAGGAGAACATTTTTCTCCTCACACACTTGCTCTACACTTCAATGATGTAGTTTGAACTGTTTTCCATGACATCAGACCATTTACTCAGAAGAAGCCCCGCATTGTGATCAGTCAGACCACATGCTAATTATTTAGCTCAGTCTTTTGCAGGGAATTTAGTTCCCTCTCTGTAATGCTGCCATTCCAGTTCAAACTGGAATTTTTCCCACATTTTTTTTGCATTTTATCTTGAAACAACTTCTCATTGAGCTTTTTTAATTGTAGCTGCTGTAATCTATTATTAGGTCTGCTCTGCATACCTAATAATAACCTGCCACCTACAGGCTAGTTTTTACTTATTTTAACCCACTTTTCAGTTTTAGGCAGTGGGAACATTTTGTGCACAAACTGGAACTTAAAGGGACTTGAGGCAAGATTAAGAAATGAAACCTGTGACTGCTGCGACTGGCACTTCAGGTAACTGCAGCCACAAGCCAAGCCGTCACGGGGGCGAAAACAAACTGAAGATATAATGTTGTTTACATTTTCTTATTCTTTTTCTCCGTAGTTCCACTTTTTATTGTCTTTCAGTTGATCTGGATCGTTTGCTGGCGGCAGAAGAATCCATAACTATCGCTTACAGCATTTGAATTTACCATGATCTTCTCCTTCCTGTATCAAAACTGTCGGGTTGTGGATGCAGCGTCATTTGACGTCACATTCACAGGGCAGTGCGGGAAATTCAGCCACCAAATTGCAGCGCTTTATGCAGCACACAGCCTGTTCAAGGCAACAGAGAGATGTGGGTGGGCTCGCTCTTTTTGGTTTTTAACGCTTCATCACCCATAAGTATTACAAAAACAGGACATGCTTGTTTATTCTTTCGTAATTCCTGCCTTTCGCCCCTTTCAAGGGTTAAAATTTTGAAACTCATTGATTTTTTTTGGGATTGATGGTTAGGTCAGAAGTCAGTGATGACAGCCATGAAAAAACTGCAACTTGTAATTTTTAGATAATATTTACAGGCCATTGGCCAGTCTGTGCTCTTAAGAAGCTTAATGTAACTAAAAAAAAAAACAAAACACAAAAAGTAAAGATACATAGAAAGAAAAAAACATTTTTATACCTTTTTTAAATACTCCAGGGCTCTGATAATCCTGCACAAAAAATTGCATTAATCACATTTATTTTAACCCCATTTTTAATTTTTGGATGTTTCATCACCATATATGCAAAGTGGAATTCAAAGGGTTAAAATTTTAAAACTCATTGACTTTTTGCTATTGATGGTTAGGCCAGAAGTCTGATGACAGCCACGAAAGAAAATGGCAACTTTTCATTAATATTTACGGGCCATTAACTGACATTGGCCAGTCTGTGGCCTTAAGAAGCTGAACATAACTTTTTCTTAGGGAGCGATGAGGGTTAAAGTATTGGTGAAAATTAAGGAGTTTTACTGCAGATAATGTCTTGTAGAGTCTGCCCTGTCGCTGCCGTTATTAATGGATGTACCAAAGGGCGACTCAACGTAATATCTTCCAAAAGACTCAAAGTGATGCAGAAATTTTACCAGTGAGTAGATCCAGGTTGAAAAAAAGACAGTTATCCTTATAGGTGAGGTAGGGCAGGTGAAAATCCCTTATTTTTAATCACCTGGTCAATTATGAGATTTTTGTTTTTTCCCTTCTTCAGCATGTTTTCTTTCAGACAAGTTTAAAAAATGTCCAAAATAAACATTTTAGGAGTTTATTTCATGATACTTTGTCTGATTCATCCAAATATCCTCAGAATGCCACTAAAGTTGGTGTTTTTAAACAGAGGGCAGCACCGTGGTGCTCGTCTAAACCTTGTCATGTCTGGTATAGTTGCAAATGTCTTTTTTTCCTGAATGTCATCTCAAACAAACTTCATTTTTTCAGCTGTGTTGACTGCTTATTGTGATCAGAACAGGGTGGGTTTAATGCTACAGTACACTGCAAAAACTCAAATCTTAGCAAGTATATTTTTCTAATTTCTAGTCAAAATATCTCATCACTCTCAAAATAAGACAAAATTGTTTAAAAAGAAACATTTCAGTGAGATATAGGAACTTGTTTTAAGGCAACACATCTTATTCAAGAAATCTTATCAAGAAACTGTCACTTGTTCTATTGGCAGAATTTTTTGCTTATTACAAGCAAAAAAAAAAAAAAAATCTTGGCCACTCTTGAAATAAGTTTTTTTTTTTTTTTTTTTTTTTAAAGATTATTTTACTTGTAATAAGAAAAAAAAATCTGCCAATGGAACAAGAACTGAAATGTTTCTCTTTAAACAATTCTGTCCTATTTTGAGTGTGATGAGATACTTTGACTAGAAATTAGACAAAAACTACTTGCCAAGATTTGAGTTTTTGGAGTGTAAGCGCAGGCTCTCATTGGCCTATCTCAGTTTTAAATAATGTTATTGGTTCACATTGGTCACGTGACACGGTACAGCCACTTCCTGTCTGACATTCGCAGGAGTTATGAAGTTAAAATTCCTAAAGAAACGTGTACAAAATGTTTTTCAGAGAGAGGCGGTAGCATTTATCCGTGGGAGATGACAGGACGTCACAATTACCGCAATCAGCGGGTCAGCTGATCTGCGAACTTATTTGCCCTGATATAACTACCAGGATCAGAGACAGGATTCAGGAGGAGATGAGTGAATAAAATCCTGATTTTATAGCAGTTTGCTTCTAAGGTGTCTCTGTGAAGGAGACCACTGCAGAATGATGCATCCATCCTCCCGGCTTTCCTCAGGATGCAACAAGACTTGAAGTTGCCTTTACATAAATGTGCACATTCTCTTAGCCATGAATTAGAATTTAAAAAATGAAGCCCTCAAAAGAGAGGAAAGTTTAGTGAACACCCCCTAAAACCTCCCAGAAACTGATCATGATAGAAAGAGAAAATAAATCTCTCCATCTCTGATATCATAATGTGATGTAGATGTTCTGTATGTTTATTCATTTATTAATTTTACCAGGTCTGATGTCTGTAAATGGTGCTTTATTACAAGCAGGCTCTGAATTTTACATCCAGATATCTGCAGGTGATTTTCTCAGCATGTCTTCCAGCTGTAGATGTGAGAACGTGTGACAGTGATGCTGAGATTGTGTCCAGGTGAAGCTCCTACACATGCTGTGTTGAACATTTATCAGATTTTATGAGCTTTAAATGTTCTGCTTAGTCGTTCTCATGAATCTGACTGGATTTGATGTCTGTAAATAGTTTTACAACAAAAATATGGAGAATTTTACAATCTAAAACTTTAAAAGCTGTTTTCTCAAAATGTTTTTTTTTTCTCTTATTACGGGTATTAAAAAAAATCTCCACTTCAGGGTCACTTACAGAAACCAAATTTTCAAGTTTTGCTCCTAACTGTATTCCTAAAATTTTTACTGAAGGATTTTTTAAAAATCTCATTCACAGCCTGGTTTATAGAGCATTTCATCCCAAAAATATGCCAAAAAATGTTTTCTCTGGTTGTTAACACTATATTCTAAATTGTAAAATGATCTATAGAGATATCCAAAATCCCCTCTGTGAAAACTTTTGACTTTGAAAAATTCTAAAGAAACTTTTAAACTGGTTTAATCCTGTGTTTAAATTTTTTTCTAGAAATGTGTGTAAATTAGTGCATTTTTGGCTGTACAACACCTCATTTTCACATTTAAACAAAATTTCAAAAAACTTGCAATACAAAAAATGATAGCCCTAATTTGAGGAATAAATCAGCAAAGTTTCATGGTGATACCAGTTAGTTACATTTTTTACCCTATTTGCCTGTAGTCTCACCTTAAAGGGACACTGTGTAATCGGGAGCAGCTCCCTCGTACTTTTCATGCTGCATTCGCGTGAAACCGGGCAGACCGACGACATCCGCTGCATGTAAAGTTATCACCGGCCTCTATGTGAAGACGTGGTCCGTCAGTTACAGTGACATCAGTCCACATCTGATTTGTTGTCATGGCGATGTCGTATTGTTTTCCCTGACCCATGTTTTACCGTCTTTCGCTCGGCTTCATTGATTAAAATGACATCTGGTTTGTTACCGACGGCCGTCTGCCCGACTGCACGTGAACGCAGCATCAGTGAGACGCTGGTTTCTCCCACTGCAGCGCGGTGACTTTTCAAAGGCATTACCTCGAACTGAGCTGAAAACTCCGGTGTGTCCGGTGAGTTTCTGTGTTTTCCTGCTGTCACGCTTCTCCCGAACGCAAAAACATGGCGATACAACATGGCAGCCTCCACCGAGCCGCCCCGCTCGATGTGTAAATGAATGATACGAACGGCAAATTTAGAACTTAGAGGAGCACTTCAGTTTGTTGATGAGAGTGATTACTGATTAATGAAAAAACACTTTTGAACCAAATAATCAGTTTTTGTGAATAAAACACAGGAGAACTTACGCAATATCCCTATAACCAGTTTGTTCAATGACAGATGCCCCTTTTCCACCATCACTTTTCTGCTCAACTCACCTCTACTCAGTTATTGGGCTTTTCTACTGGGGGGTTTTCCGAGCTGAGGTGATACATTTTCTGTACCTGCCCTGGTGAGATTCTGAGCGTGCTGAAGCGAGCTATGTCTGATGTCATCTCACTGCATGCCACCTATTGGCCAAGGGGTTAGCCAATCGGATGTCAGGGTCAGAGAGTGACATCATTAAATGAGCGACAGCTCACACTCCCCACCAGTAAGTGGCGGTAACGTAACTCATGAATTGTTCCTCTGCTGCCGGTAAAAACAGGGACAGAGGAAGAAGACGAGGTGAAGTAAGATAGAAGGAACGGATAATATCATTACTTGCACTCATGTGGTGTCATTGGTAGCAAACATGCCCTGTAACCAGAAGGTTGCAGGTTCTATCCCTTTTCAGGCAAATATTTTTTTTCTCCATGTTGAGATAGATTGATTTTCATTCAGATTCTGCTTATTCCTATGGTTGCTGCCTCTTGGCCAGGACTCCCTAGTAAAAGGGGTTTTTAATCTCAATGGGACTTTTCCTGGTTAAACAAAGGTTAAATAAATAACTAAAAAGATTCAGAAGACTTTATTGTCAATGTACAGATAGATAGATTTCAGATTTGCAACAAGGGATATCGTTTGCATTTAAACAGCCTTGAACCCAGGACTTTCAAGTTACAGGGGAAGCGTGCTACTAACTGCACCAACTGAGCACTCCTGTTAGTGGTACAACTAATGATATGATCCGTTCCTTCCATCTTATTTCTCCTCATCTTCTTCCTCTGTTGCATAATGGATTGTAATTGAAAAGCTACCAAGCCAAGTTGAATTGAGTTGAGCTGAGTTGAGTTGAGCTGACCTTTGCCAATGGAAAAGGCCCAAATAGTTGCATCATGCCCAGTACCTAATACTAGTAGCTCAATTCTGTCTGATGTGATTATCTTTACCCCATTCTCATATGGACTGTATGCAGGGGCTAAATTGGGCCAGAGTCTTGCTTTGTCACCTTGGTCAAATTATTTATTTGACTCACCAAATTTGAATCATCTAATTCAAACTGATGGTTGTGCCACAGACCACAGATTTTTTTTGCATGTACAGTCTGCATGGCTCTTTTATAATCACTGGGTTGCTCAACAAATCAGAGCCCAGCATCATCATCATTATCCTGCTGTTCCCACCTTCTTTGATATGCAGCACAGGGAGCACAGGGGCTTTCAGGGGAGCCAAAATCTAAAAAAGAAGCCGATTTTGAACACAAAGTGGTGAACCAGATTCACGAAAACCATGTCTTTCATATTTATGGATATTCTGACAGTTATCATGTGTGAGTTTTACAAAATTGATCATCAGGCCCAGGAAAGAGTTTCTATACTCAGTATCAGCAAGTATTCAAATATACGTACTTGTATTGGTATGTCCCAATATTTATAAAAACACCAGGAACCTTACATGTACCCTGTACGTGTTGTGTTTTTAGGGAATCCCACAGACTATCAGGTGAATATCTCCAGGGAGAGCTCCTCTGGTTTTCAGGGGGGCGAGCACCCCGCAGCTCCCCCACAAAGAGACTGCACAAATGAAGAATCACTGATTATTTTCAGGGCAAGAATTGGTTTGAAAAAGATAGATCAGCCAGTTGTTACTCTAAATGTAGAGGTGTTAACTAAAGGCCATTTTTGTGGTACAGTCGTACAAGTTCTTGGGAGTGCATTTGGACCACGAGCTGGACTGGTCGGCGCAGGCGAGCGCTCTGTACCAGAAGGGACAGAGTAGACTCTACTTCCTGAGGAGGCTGAGATCTTTTAATGTTAGCAGTGAAATGCTGAGCATATTTTATCCGTCAGTTGTAGCCAGTGCTGTGTTTTTGGGGATCATCTGTCGGGGGGGCAGTATGACCTTGAGAGACAGAAACCAGCTGGATAAGCTCATTAGGCAGTGTGGGTCAGTGATGGGAGGCCAGGTGGACTCTGTGGGAGCTGTATTGGAGAGGAGGATGAGGACTCTAATGCAGAGCATCCTGAGCAACACCACACTCAAAAAGTAAATTTTCTGAATAGTTGAACTTAATAAATCCAGTTATGCCCAAATTGATTAATGTACTTAGTTTAACATTTTCAACATAGCCCACTTAAGTAAATTGAATACTCTAGAAAATTAAATGTTGTATTTACTGCAAAAAACTTAAATTTAAGACTTGTTAAAGTGACAAAAGCTGCTTGAGTTAATCCAATGTAACAGGACTGAGTATTTTCAGTCCAGACTGTTGTTTGGTTGATTAAATAGAAAGTTGTTCATTTAACATGAACAACTTGTGTTTGTTTCAGATTATTTTCTCTTGTTGGTTTAAAACAAAATAATGTTGGTTAAACTTAAAGGGGAAGTTCAGAATTTTTTACATCGCCTCATTTTTTAGTGAGCCAGGATACTACTTATCACTGGAGACAGTTTCAACATATTTCATTTCATTATCTTAGTTCCAGGAGGTTGCTGATGCTAATGCTAGTGTAAGTCAATAGGAATCTGCTAGCCTGTCATTAAACCAATATTATCCACTCCACAGAACATCTGAGGCAAATCATTTATAACTTCAGACTATCTGTGTAAATGCCGTGTTGACAAAATAATGTTACAAGTAGATTTAACCTTAGGGGGAGTGGATAGCCCAGTGGTAGCGTCATGGGCTTGGGTGCGGGTTCGATTCCCCGACACAACTCCTGGGTGAACCACTGTGGACCCCTGAGCAAGGTCCTTAACCCCCCCCACCAACCGCTCCCTGGGCGCCCCAAGTAGCAGCCCACTGCTCTCTGATACTAACAGTACAGAGATGGTGAAATGCAGAGCCCTAATTTCCCCTCGGGGATCATACAAGTATAACAAAAAACCTTGCGATTCGTTGCATTTTGATTGTTGATGCTGAGACACTTTACAAAGTTTTACTTCCTGTATATGGCAGTGGGGTGATATCATCTGCTGCTATGTGCATAAGGGAGTTTGCTTACACAAATATACAGTCAAAACTACAGCCACATCTGAAAGGCATGAGGATGTGTCAGATTTCAAAGACGGTTTCAAACTTAATTCATCAAACTAACTGTCACCATGTCTCTTTGAACCTGAATACACTGACAAAGATAGTAACACTACCACCCGGAAGCAAAGTATATGATTCTGCAGCAGGTAAGAAACTAGTTCCTCAATATGCAATGCAAAATTAGTCATACAAGACTAGTTTTACTTGTTTAAAGGTGCCATGACATCAAATTTCACTTTTCTGGGGTTTTGGGTGTATAATATGATCTATTGTGCACTTATGAGGCCATGTGAATGTCAGAGTGAGAATCAAAGTTCCTGTTTATGGTCTGTCAGCTTTGTCTCTCTGCTCAGAAACAGTTGAATCAGACAGCAGGCTATCATTCTACGTAGTTCTATCATTCTACGTAATTTAATTGCTCCAATAAGAGCACACTATCAAGTAAACAGCGCCCCCCCCCCCCCCCCCCCCCCCCCTCTCTCTCTCTCCTAACGGTTTATGCACCGTCCGCTCCCCCCCCTCCCCTCTCTGTCTGATTCAGCTGTGTGTATGGAGCTTGTAGTAACTTCTCTGCAGTCAGGTCTGGATTTTCAAACAAATGGATTTAAAAGAAAACTTCTGCAGCAACACTGAGGGAGGGGGCCACAACCTTGTCATTACCTGTAAGTTTATTTATTTTCTAAATGCTGTCTCGTAGCTCACTGTCTGAAGTGCCCATGTTGCTAGCAGTTAGCCTTTAGCAAACTCCGACCGCAACTTGACCTAGATTCTCCAAATAAGGTGTAGCCAATCAAAATGAAGTCAACGTGGTCTCCGGGTAAAGCTCCATATCATCACTGGACCCAAATGTATTACTGAGGAAGTGAGGTCTGACGTTTCAGAACAATACTCCGCTGTAAAAAATGCCGTTTTTTTCTTTGGAGTATTTACATATGCAGTAATGCCAACAACATAAACTAGTTTTTAACTGCCATGTCATCAGTCCTTTAACACACGAGTTTACTAGTTTAACACGCCATTTACATAGATAGGCTTGCTGATTTTCTCGGATGTTCTGTGGAGTGGATAAGATTGGTGTTAATCACAGGCTAGCATATTCCTGTTGACTTACACTAGCATTAACATCTGCAACCTCCCGGATCTAGAATAACAGGATGAAATGTGTTGAAACTGTCTCCAGTGATCAGTAGGACCCTGGCTCACTTGCAAATGTCAAAAATCCTGAACTTCCCCTTTAAAACAAAGAAAAGTTGGACAAACAAGATTTGCATTCTTTAGTCCAATGAAGGTTACTACTTCAAATCAACAACTCTGTCTGATTGGTCCTGTGGTGGGTTCATTTGAATATTTCCCATCATGCTTTGTGGCTCCTGGTGTTTACACCATAAGTTAAGTGCATATGAGATACGGTTAAGCTTTCCTTCAGGTACAATTGTTTTTCACCACAAAAGAAGCCTGCTGCAATTGAAGGGTTGAGATACATTTACAGCAGTAGTGCAGGTGAAAAAATTACAAATATTTCTACCAGTAATTTCACTTGAATAACTGAGTTTATCAGTACCCCCTAATCTCAATAATTCGATTAATAAAGAGTGTGATATTGTCTGTCAAATGAAACAAAATCTAATGGAAAGAACAAGATTAATTTCAGTAAAACCACCAATTCGTATTGGTTCATTAAACAAAAGCTATATTAAAATATGTTAAAGCAACTTAATTTTACTGTGTTGGTAGAGCATGTTCTGGTTGAGTTGAGTTTATTCAGGTTATTTTAAATTAACATGTTTGTTGGATCAACATTATGATGTTGAGCTAATACAACATAACTCGTTTGTGTTGTATTTAATTATCCTACTTTAATCAGATTTACTTAAAACTTATTTTCAGAATTAAAGGAATCCTGCATTTTACTTTTAACTAACTGAGTTGTGTAGGACCGGTTGACATAACTGAGTTAAGTAAATACAACATTTCATTTCTTATAGTGCACACAGAAAAAAAGATAAAAAATTACCAACAATCGTACCAAGAAAGTGCACATCTAAACTGAGCTGTTACAAAGTCTCGTAGCAGACTTCCAAAAGCACTCTGTTCTGCAGCGCAGGGAGAGAAGACTGCTGCTATGGATGTGTTACTACTCGTCACCTGAATTTCTCCTGTGGGACATTAATAAAGTATCTATCTATCTATCTATCTATCTATCTATCTATCTATCTATCTATCTATCTATCTATCTATCTATCTATCTATCTATCTATCTATCTATCTATCATCTTTTTAGTGTGCAGTAAGTATGTGGAAATAAGGCAGAGAAATGGACTTCACTCAAAGATATTCTGAACCTGAAAAGATGAAAAATTTGACATGATACAAAGATGGTTGCAAGGAGTTACCAGAGGAAGCATGATAGTAATGAATGAAAAATGCCACACCCTTATTCTAAACAGTCACAATTTTAAAGGAAACAGCACAATCATACATTTGTAGAAATGTGTTGCAGATACCCAGAGAAGGGTATAGATTCATGAACGTGAGAGCTTGGAAGGGTCAGAGGCTCCAATTTCTTTGCACCTTCTTTATACCATCATCATTCTATCCTTCCATCTACCTATATATCTATCTATCCATCCGTCCATCCATACATTCAATCATTCATCCATCCATTCATGCATGCATGCATGCATCCATCCATCCATCCATCCATGCATGCATCCATCCATGCATACATCCATCCATCCATCCATGCATCCATCAACTCATTCATGCATCCACACATGCATGCATGCATCCATCCATCCATCCATCCATCCATCCATCTATTCATGCATCCATCCACTCATTCATACATCCACACATGCATGCATGCATGCATGCATCCATCCATCCATCTATTCATCCATCCATCCATCCATGCATCCATTCACTCATTCATGCATCCACACATGCATGCATCCATCCATCCATCTATTCATGCACCCATCCATCCATGCATCCATCCATCCATCCATCCATCCATCCATCCCACCCTCCATTCATTCATGAATCCATGCATCCATCCATCCATGCATCCATCCACTCATTCATGCATCCACACATGCATGCATGCATCCATCCATCCATCTATTCATGCACCCATCCATCCATGCATCCATCCATCCATCCATCCATCCATCCATCCATCCATCCATCCATCCATCTATTCATGCATCCATCCATCCATCCATCCATCCATCCATCCATCCATCCATCCATCCATCCATCCATCCATCCATCCATGCATCCATCCATGCATCCACACATGCATGCATCCATGCATCCATCCATCCATCCATCCCACCCTCCATTCATTCATGAATCCATCCATCCCTCACTCCCTCCCTCTATCCATCCATCAATCCATGCATCCATCCATCTATCCATTCATGAATCACTCCCTCCCTCCCTCCCTCCCTCCCTCCATCCATCCACCCATCCATGCATCCAACCATCTTTTGGGTTGCAGGGGCAGCTGCCTAAGCAGGGAAGCCTAGATTTCCCTCACCCCCGCCACAATTGGCAGCACATCCGGAGGGATCCAGAGGCGTTCCCAGACCAGCCGGGAGACGAAGTCCCTCCAGTGTGTCAGACGCCAACAGAACCACATCATCTGCAAACACCAGAGACCCGATCCTGAGACCACCAAACCGGATCCCCAACACCTTGGCTGGCCTAGAAATCCTGTCCATAAAGGTTCTGTACAGGATCTGTGACAAAGGGCAGCCCTGGCGGAGTCCACACGACGTACAGCCGGAAATGCGGACCAAGCTCTGGTACCGGTTGTACAGGGTCCGAACAGCTCGAACTAGGGGGTCCAGTACACCGTACTCCCAGAGCACCCCTCACAGGAATCCCCGGGGGACACAATCGAACACCTTCTCCAAGTCCACAAAGAACATGTAGACTAGTTGGAGATCTCCCATGCCCCCTCCAGGACCCTGGAGAGGGTGAAGAGCTGGTCCACTGTTCCACGACCAGGACGAAAACAACACGGCTCCTCCTCAATCCGAGGTTCCACTATCCGACGGACCCTCCTCTCCAGCACCCTCGAATAGACTTTACAAGGTAGGCTGAGAAGTGTGATCCCCTGAACTTCGAACACACCCTCCCATCTCCCTTTTTGAAGAGGGGGACCACCAGCCCAGTCTGCCAGTCCAGAGGTACTGCCCTTGATGTCCACTTGATGCTGCAGAGATGTGTCAACCAACCAGCCCCACAGCATCCAGAGCTTTGAGGAACTCCGGGGGGATCTCATCTACCCCCGGGGCCTGGCCAACGAGGGGCTTTTTTACTACCTTTGCGACCTCAGCCCCAGTGATAGAAGAGTCCACCCCTGAAGCCTAATTTATAGTCGTCCATAAAATGCTCTACGTAGGTTACGGAGAGCCTGCTACATCGACGGAGAGCCTGTTGGAGAGCCTCTCCATCGTCTCTGGCTGCACAAAATTGTTTTAAGTGTCCGTCACTCCGTCAAGGGACGACTGAAGACTGTGATTGGTCTATTGCTACATAAACACTAGCAGCGCCGTTTTCAAACCGGCTAACTTACAAAGATGCAGAGATGACTTCAACTGAAGAACGTTTGACCGAAGAAGTGAGTAAATACCAAAATCTCCCCGTCTTATTTTTGCATCAAAAGTATCTGTTTCAATGTTATTCACTGGAACCAGAAGCCAAATGACCACTGAGGTTACCTACCATCGGCATCATATGAGCAGGCCAGTCTTGTGTAGCAACACCTACTGATCAGGTGGGAAATTGCACTGCATATCCAGCGCCATGACAGAGAACTATGAAGGCTGGAGGGGTCTCCATGGTTACGCAGTTGGATAACGCATTGCACAGTTGGAGAAGTATACTGTAGCCTTGAGTCCCCAAACTGCTTCTGTCTTTGTCGGATGACACATTGGTGAGATTGAGGAGGTCTTCCAAGTATTCCCTCCACCAACCCACAGTGTCCAGAGTCGAGGTCAGCAGCCCACTGTACAGAATGTTGACAGTGCACTGCTTCCCCCTCCTGAGCTGCTGGATCAGCAGGATAGATAGATGGATAGATGGATGATGTTATAAGGAAGGTGCAAAGAAAGAGAAGTATTTGGAGCCTCTGACCCTTGCTAACTCTCACGTTCATGAATCTACACCCTTTCCTGGGTATCTACAACACATTTCTACAAACATCTGATTGTGCTGTTTCCTTTAAAATTGTGACTGTTTAGAATAAGGGTGTGGCATTTTTTTATTCATTATTATCATGCTTCCTCTGGTAACTCCTTGCAACCATCTTTGTATCATGTCAAACTTTTCATCTTTGCAGGTTCTGAATATCTTTGAGTGAAGTCCATTTCTCTGCCTTATTTCCATATACTTACTGCGCACTAAAAATGACCTTTAGATTACACCTCTACATTTAGAGTAACAACTGGCTGATCTGTCTTTTTCAAACCAATTCTTACCCTGAAGATAATCAGTGATTCTTCATTTGTGCAGTCTCTTTGTGGAGGAGCTAAGGGGTGCTCGCCCCCCCTGAAAACCAGAAGAGGTCCTGCTGGGGACATTCAGCTGATGGTGGACCAGAATCACCTCAAAGCCATCCGGAAGGTGTTCTCCATGGCCTCACCTAGCTCTTCCTATGTCCAAGTTTTTGCCTCAGCGACCGCCAGAGCTGCGCTCCGCCGAGCCTGCCGATACCTGTCAGCTGCCCTAGGAGTCCCGCAGGCCATTTCTAAGTCCTGGATGATCTAAGTCCCACCAGAAGGCCCGGTAGGACTTAGATCTTCAAGAACTTCAGGAATGTCTAAAAAGAATGCTGAAAAATGGCCATTTTCAGATTTTTCAGATAGGCCTACTGTATATATGATCGGTGTAACTTTACCACATTACATGACTGGATGTACTTAGTTGCTGCCACGTGATTGGCTGACTAGATGTTTGTGTTCTTTAAAATTAACAACAAGTGAGTGGAAACGAGCTCACGCTTTCTTGTTTGTTTGGCTCATGGTGCTCGTGAAGGAGGTCCAGATCAGCTTCTGTAACCTCTGCCACCGGTAATGGCTCTGTGGGGCCGAACAAGACAAAAACAGCAGAACTGTTATGATGAATTCATCTATGATATGAACATGCTGAATGAATCTCATGGCTTACCCAGAACAAAGCTCTCATTAGCCTCCTGGTGGAACAGACAGGAACATAATGTCAACACAAACACACACTGTCAAGGTTTGTCACATTTAATTGTTTTAGATCATCAAACATTTTTTTTCAAACAAATTTAAATGTGAGACAAAGATAACACAAGTACACAGAAAATGCAGCTTTTAAATGAAGATTTTTGTTTTTAAGGGGAAAAAAATACAAACCTCCATGGTCCTGTGCAAAAAAGTGATTGCCCCTAAACCTAATATCTGGTTGGGCCACCCTTAGCAGCAACAACTGCAATCAAACGTTTGCTATAACTGGCAATGAGTCTTCTACAGTGCAGTGGGATTCAGGTGGGGACTTTGACTAGGCCACTCCAAAGTCTTCATTTTGTTGTTCTTAAGACATTCAGAGGTGGACTTGCTGGTGTGTTCTGGATCATTGTTCTGCTGCAGAACCCAAGTGCGCTTCAGCTTGAGGTCACCAACAGATGGCCGGACATTCTCCTTCAGGATTTTTTGGTAGAAGCAGAATTCATGGTTCCATTTACCACAGCAAGTCTTCCAGGTCCTGAAGCAGCAAAACAGCCCCAGACCATCACACTACCACCACCATATTTTACTGTTGCTATGATGTTCTGGGGTCTTTTGTGACCTCTTGGATGAGTCGTCGCTGTGCTCTTGGGGTCATTTTGGTCGGCCGGCCCCTCCTGGGAAGGTTCACCACTGTTCCATGTTTTCACCATTTGTGGATAATGGTTCTCACTGTGGTTCGCTGGAGTCCTAAAGCTTTAGAAATGGCTTTGGAACCTTTTCCAGACTGATAGATCTCAATGACTTTGTTTCTCATTTGTTCCTGAATTTCTTTGGATGGCAGCATGATGTCTAGCTTTGGAGGATCTTTTGGTCTACTTCACTTTGTCAGGCAGTTCCTATTTAAGTGCCACGCACTCGACAGAAAACAAAGGGTGGCCGAGTCTTTTCTGTTGCGGGTCCGAAGCTCTGGAACGCTCTGCCCCCCACATTACGCAGGCCGGGTCAGTTGAGCATTTTAAATGTCTTTTAAAGACGCACCTGTTTGCACTGGGAAGGGGGCGTGCGGCACGCTGCAACCGGCAGTGAATCAGAGCTTGGCGTTCTGTGTTTTATTGTTTTTTATGTTATTCTATGTTTATTGCGCTGGTTGAGGGACGGTCTCAAAGTGGTCTGTTCTCCACTAAAGGACAAGAACGCCATGGATTTATTTTGTTTTGCTGTGTTCGGACTTGTACTGTGCTGGCTTGTTACCCACAAGGTGAGTGGGGCTGTGAACCAGTAAAGGACTGTTTACTCCCGTGAGGAGTTGCTGCAGCTAAACTCCCTAAACAGTGGTCAAGACCTTATCCCATGCCTACCGGATTTTATATTGAGAGATTCCAACAGAATCTCAACAGGACCTTTTTCTTTTCCTTTGAAAAGAAAAAGAGGAAAAGAGGGAGACGTGGAGGAGTCAGGTTACAACTGAGGAGACAGCAGCTCAGCCGGACCCCCCTGCCCTCTGTCATCCTGGAAAATGTCCAGTCCCTGAGGAACAAGCTGGACGAACTCCAGGGAAATGTCCTATTCCAGAATGACCTCATGGACTGTTGTGTGATGGCCTTCACGGAGACGTGGCTGACGGAGCGGGACCAGGATGCCGACTTATCAGTTGACGGTTTTGGAGCCCCTTTTCGCCTGGACCGGGACCCGGAGGTAACGGGAAAAACTCAGGGTGGAGGAGTGTGCTTGTATGTGAACAAGCGCTACTGCAGCGCGGTGACTGTTAGAGAACGGATCTGCACGGCAGACGTTGCACTTTTATCTGTGTCACTATGCCCGTTTTACATCCCCCGCGAGTTTCCCCAAGTTTTTATCACCACAGTCTACATTCACCCGAGAGGTCACCCTGCCTCCGCTAGCAGCACTATTGCTGTGGTGCAGAAGTTGCAGTCGCTCTCCCCGGATGCCCCAAACTTTATTATGGGTGATTATAACAATGTTTCTCTTAAAACAACCCTGAAAGACTTTCATCAATATGTTTCCTGTTCCACCAGACGGGATAAAATATTGGATCTTTGTTATGGATCAGTGAAAAATGCTTATAAATCCTTCCCCCTTCCTCCTCTGGGATCTGCTGACCATAACTGTATGCACATTCTGCCCATCTATCAGACAGTTTTAGAACGGGAGAAGACAAAGACGAAGGACATTGAGACATATGGTCAGAAGAATCTGTGCTCTCCCTACAGGTACGTTTAACCTGTACAGACTGGGATGTTTTTATCCAGTCCTGTGGAGATGATCTTGATGCTTTGGAGGATGTCATCAGCCCCTATGTTGTCTTATGCAAAGATATGATCATACAGATGGTACTGGTTGAAAATGGACACTTCACTCACGGAATCCGTGTTTCACGAATTGCGTGAAATACATATGACTACTATAGCCACTAGGTGGCAGTCTGAGTCCATTGTGGTGTTCCGTGAGTGAAGACTGGATCGGGGCTGAGAGGGTGACGTGGCAGACTGGTAAAGCTGCATAAAAGATGCAGCCCTTGTTTTGGTCTTTTGTTTCACTAGTTTTTACAAGTTAAAACATGGTGCAGTCCTGCTGTGTTGTTAATGCCACAATCATTCACAGATCGCTCGGTAAAATAACTTTTAATGGGACTATAAGCTTACAAAAAGCAAAGCCAGGAACTTACTGTGGGATTGCGTAAATCGCACATAATATCATCAAATCCTGCAAATTTCGCTCTTATAATGTGGGAAATTCCCGCTTAAAATTGCAGCAACATTATGTGCAGTGAACGTTTGCATTGGAGCCATAAAATAACATAGAATAAAGGGCTGGACACACGTCGCTACTCTGCCATTCTACCACCTCCCTAAATAATTCGGTTCCATAACCAGTGTCGGCTTCTGGTAGAGAAGAGTCCAGCCCTAACCAGCGTCTTATACATATTTTCAGCTCGAGTCATAATGATCCTGGCACTATTTCAGATCAGATGTACAAAATCATTTATCATAAAGTGTCGGCGTCTCACATCTCTACATCAGACAACACGTGTCCAGTCCGCACGCTGTCAGCTGTTTGCTGTTTACTGTTAGCGCGCGTGGAGACCTTCCATGCTTTGTTCTGAAAAGCCCAAATAAAACATTCAATAATAGATAATGAAACCCATGGAAACCTTCCTTCATCAGACTAGTGATGGGAAGACCGATTCTTTTGGCTGACTCGGATCTTCTACTCTCGAACAGTAAAAAGAACGAATCTTGAACGAGTCATTTCGTTCATTTTTACAGCAGGTGGTGCTGTAGCCCTGAGTGAGCTCCAAGTCATTACTCGTATCTCACAACATGACCGAATCACTCATTTCACTCTGTTGCCCGGCAACGGCGTCACTCGCAGCACACAAACTAAATAACTGGTGCAGTGGAAGCTCACAATATGTGTAGCAGCCGGACTCAAGCCAAAGATGAACCACTCACCTCCTCCCTCCTGGCTCAGCTGCACATAGGACCACACAGTGACAGTGTCAGCTCACGAATCAACGAATCACCTCCTCCCTCCCGGGCTCCGGCTCACAGGTAGTCGCGCGGGCGCGAGTCAGTTGCAATACGCCCTCCCCCCCCCCCCTCCCACACACACACACACACACACACACACCCCTCCTTTCTCCTTCTCGGCCCTCCGCGTGCTCGAGCTGTCTAAAATACCACAAGCAATTCAAAACGCGTGAAAACCCAGAAAAGCAAATACACGCCTCAGTAAAGTCATTTGTGTTCTGTTTCCTCCCTGATATTATTGTTTACAACCGCGCGACAGTGACCAGCAGCTGTCACATGACAAATGAACAAGGACTCAGGAGTCCGACCCGCCACCGCCAGTGTACTGCTGCCACAGTCTGATCCGTGAACGAAGACCGACGTACTGGTTGAACGAGAACAAGAAGGACGTACTGGTCTGAGCCGTGAACGAAGAGCAATGAACGGTAACCGAGGAGGACGTACTGGTCTGAGCCGTGAACGGAGACCAATGAACGGTAACCGAGGAGGACGTACTGGTCTGAGCCGTGAACGGAGACCAATGAACGGTGACCGAGGAGGACGTACTGGTCTGAGCCGTGAACGGAGACCAATGAACGGTGACCGAGGAGGACGTACTGGTCTGAGCCGTGAACGGAGACCAATGAACGGTAACCGAGAAGGACGTACTGGTCTGAGCCGTGAACGGAGACCAATGACGGTAACCGAGAAGGACGTACTGGTCTGAGCCGTGAACGGAGACCAATGACGGTAACCGAGAAGGACGTACTGGTCTGAGCCGTGAACGGAGACCAATGACGGTAACCGAGAAGGACGTACTGGTCTGAGCCGTGAACGGAGACCAATGAACGGTAACCGAGAAGGACGTACTGGTCTGAGCCGTGAACGGAGACCAATGAACGGTAACCGAGAAGGACGTACTGGTCTGAGCCGTGAACGGAGACCAATGAACGGTAACCGAGAAGGACGTACTGGTCTGAGCCGTGAACGGAGACCAATGAACGGTAACCGAGAAGGACGTACTGGTCTGAGCCGTGAACGGAGACCAATGAACGGTAACCGAGAAGGACGTACTGGTCTGAGCCGTGAACGGAGACCAATGACGGTAACCGAGAAGGACGTACTGGTCTGAGCCGTGAACGGAGACCAATGACGGTAACCGAGAAGGACGTACTGGTCTGAGCCGTGAACGAAGACCAATGAACGGTAACCGAGAAGGACGTACTGGTCTGAGCCGTGAACGAAGACCAATGAACGGTAACCGAGAAGGACGTACTGGTCTGAGCCGTGAACGAAGACCAATGAACGGTAACCGAGAAGGACGTACTGGTCTGAGCCGTGAACGGAGACCAATGAACAGTAACCAAGAAGGACGTACTGGTCTGAGCTGTGAACGGAGAACGAGAAAGACCCGTTCAGCCCGAGCTGCTGCTGTCACATGACAGCTGGGAGAAGGGGAGAGTGAATTTAAAACAAATGTAGACAATTAGCAATAACAATTAAAACAAAAGTAATAAAAGTTTAATGAGATGTTTACGTGGTACATTTATTATGTCCAAAATGTATTATTATTATTATCATCATTATTATCATTACTATTATTATTGATTATTTTATTTTTAAATGGCAGAATAAAACACAATCAATGTGTTGATATAAATTAAAACATTTATGAACAAACACACTTTACGTCATCAGATACACAGTCACACTATGCACATCTACAAGCCCACTAATCATTTGTGATTTCATGATTAATGTTATATGTCAGATGTGGACGACGGACAAATGAATGAACATAAGATATCAGACATCATTCCTTGTTGGTCTCCTCTCCACAGCCCCGTAACCGTAGCGCAGCTCTCACGTGACAAATGAACAAAAGAAAGATCTGTACTGATCCGTATGAAAGATTATGAACGAACTAAAGTGCTTGCTCCTCCTCACCACACAGCCTGAGCAGCCTGACTGTCACAAAAGAACGATACCTGTGGACCGACACAGTTGGTTGAGTCATGAACTAATCATTTCTGTTTCCTGTCGTCCTGCTGGCTGGCTGAGCTTACAGCTGCTGCCGTGTGGCGAGAGAGCGCAGTGCATGAAAATGAACGAATCGCTCTCTGAGAGGACTCATTACTCCCGAGTCATATAAAAGATTAGTTCATATTGAACGAATCGTTCGTGAACGATACATCACTACATCAGACTTGTCCAAAATAAGATGTTGAAATCTTTTGAGTGGACTGCTTCACATGTGGTGCATTGTGAATGACACAGACTGGCGTGGGATTGGGCAAAGCTGTGGCGCTGGTAGTGAAGTGGTTACGATGGAGATTCGCAGTGCAGAAGGTTGAGGGTTCGATTCCTCGGTGTGGCGGAGTTTATTCATGTTGCCTTATATGTTTTTCTTTTTTTTAATTCACTTGATGGCCTTTGATATCAAAATTTGTACAATAACTTATTTTAATTGTGTTTTAGTTTATGTGTTAGTTATATACACACATGCTGAGTGCACTGAGGTGGAACAGGAAAGTGGCAGAGACAGTGAGAACATGGCTGCAAGATTTGCCTGATTTGTGAAACAATGGGGAGTGAATGGGCCAATTTAACTCTGGCATTGGGGGGTGGTGGTGTGGGGGAAATTTAGAAAAATTTAGGGAGAATAGGTGCTAAATGAATGGAGGAGTGACGTGGCCCCCCATGTCGGCCCTTTAGTGCAGCGCGCTCCCTCTCTCCCTGACCAGCTTCCCTCTTGTTGACAAACCAAACATTGTTGGCGGATGTCCCACCACGACCCTTTCACGGAGTCTTGGTTAAAACTTAAATGTAACTTCGGGTCACCTGAAGGGAAGCTGGTCTGGTCAAACAACAGTAAAGATCTGTGCTGTGGCAGCGCTGGTGTTGGTCTCCTTTACAGTAACCCAAATCCTTTGGCGCCGGTGCTGGTCACGGTACCACGTAGCCCAAAGACTGGCTCCGAATATTTCCGTGGATAGATCATAACGACGAAGACGGGAGCTGCTCAGTTTAATGTTGCTCTGATCAGCTGATGAGACCAAGATCTCAACCAAAGAGGCTTGGCTACTCTGTCTCAACTCAAACGGGGGAGGGGCTGTGGACGGAGCAAAAGACTTCATGAATGCAGGAATGTTGCTGTTCCTGTAAATAGTGGTGCTTGAATGCTATTGTCAGAGAATAAGAGAATCGGTCTCTGCCGAGTGACTAACATTTGTTGCTTAACCAGCAGTAACCAGGCTTAACCCCATTTTACGCGGAAAAAAGTCAGTGGTCAAACCAGCGTGGAAATGAGCGCACATCTGATCATAAAAATGATCTTGTGACTGGATCCATGTGTGATTTATAAAATGTTCGTGTCTGACCAAACAACAGAGTCTACGTCAGAAATGCACCGTCATCCAGCTGTTTCTACCCTGAAGCAGCAGCGCTGACAGGTGGAGGCCGGTCGGATCTGAGCCTGACCCGGGACATAAGAAATGATAACTTTCATTAGTTAAGCTAAGAATCAGTCTACCGACTGAACACTTTACAACTTTAAGGTGTAGATTAATTCATAGAAACAACGGATCTCCTCCATGGGCCTGATTTACGAAAGGTTTGCGCGTGTTAAAACAGGCGCTATCTTCATTACGCACACAATAATCCGCGGAGCTGATTTACAAAGCAGGGCAAAGGGAGGTTTTGCGCTTGTTAAGGGGCAAAATAGCGCCGCTCTCCATTTTGCGCATCTGCTGCAGATGAATATGCAAACTGGGCGTTTCTGCCAGAAGGCGCAAAATATTGGGGAGGAGACTATGCAAAACCTCAGTTTAACACGTGCAATGTGATCTATCAACCGTTCAATGGAAAGCGGGCGCAAAAATTGCGTGTGTAATTTAGCACGTCTGAAAAGCAGGTATAACTGGCAGCTTTGCGCACTGATGGCTGAAAGAATGCTGCAGGACTGCAGACATCGGGTCAGAATCATTTCTCATGATGTGTTCAGGCGACATGTCAAGTTTTCATTATTTAATTAAATAACAATCAACATCACTGTTAAACACGGGTTATTCTAGACATGAACCAGAACATCTGCAGCTGCAGCATCATGGTAGTTAAAGCTGACATTATTTATGTCTTTTTATTTTCTTTCATTTTTTGCCAATGCCATATTTTAAATTAAAATCATCTCCTGCTCCTCCACACGCAGCGACTGATGCTGTTCTGAGGTTGCTTTCCTGTGTGAAGTTGACCCCCACCCCACAGAAAACTCAGTGAAAATAACCAGTAACGTCGCACAAACTAACGATACTATTTTTTACTGAGTTTTGCGTGGGGTGGGGGGCAATTACGCAGGTCCAGCGTCTGGCATTGTGCATTAGATCATCTTCAGCGTCTCGTTATCCACGTCCTTAAACTGGCCTCTTCTTACGACCCACAGGGAAACCTGCTGCAATGTTTTTATTTATAGTTATTATGAAGAGTTCATATGCAAAAACAGACAAATGCCACTGTGGAAAAACGGATAAAATGCTGTCTGGTACAAACGTCATATCTCCATTTTACATCATTAAAAGCCTCTACTTCACGTGAGCTCCGACTGCATGAATGAGCTCAAAGAGCAGGTGTTCATGCACCTGTAACAGGTAACCCCCCCATTACTGACGCATGATATAATAACTGCATCATTTAATAATCATGTGACAGCTGAACGCAGTGAAGTCACGCAGTCGCATTTCTAAAGTTCATACAGAAGTAAATATTGGTATCACGCACATCCCAGATAATGAGGACTGGGTGCTGGATGAAAGTGAAATACAGGATAAAAGAAGAACGCCCGAAACGTCACGGCATCAAAAAAAAAAAAAAAAAAAAAAAAAAAAAACCTTTGGGAGGTTTTTCTGTGGTGCGGATTTCTTCTCCTCATCTGCATTTCTAAACTTCATCATGGACTTATTTTGCATTAATGACTGAAACACTGGTGACGAAAAAAAACCACCGATGAAAGAAAAAAGTCTTCATTCAGAGTCGCTGAAGTTCAAATCTGCGACGTAAACTGGATCAAACAGTTGACCCAGTTTACGTCCATGAGCACGCGACCAGGAGATGAAGAAGGTGATTAAAACGGTGAAACTTACAACGTCGAAGTTGTGCTGCGTTCACAGACAGCGGGGGAAATAACAGTCTGGCATCACACTAACGGGAATAACTACTAAGCATGCGCGCGGGAAGGTGTTTTAACTAGGGTGGGGGAGGGGGGGGGGGGCTGCCAAATGATGAATAAATGACGTCATATTCCCCCATGCGCGTGATTCGCCAGATCATGTCATTTGTTGACGAGAGTCGAATCATGTTTTGTTTTTCCCCCTTATTGATCAATAATCTCATTTGCGTCTTTTCCTGCTCCAGAGAAAGAGCTCTAACACCTCATTAAATAAATCTCATTTTTCACTTGACATAAGACAACAGGAAAGTCTCTGTGAACTTTCATTTTTCTATATCACTGATTAGGCTGTTAAATGTGTCCGCTCGTTTAAATCCATTAAAATCTTTAACAAAAAGAAAATTTGGAGGTATGTTTGTGTGAAACAATTCATTTATTTAGATTTTCATCTTTCAGTTAACACTGCAGGCATTAACCTAATATTTTTTTATTTGTTTCCCTTTTTTTGCTTAACAGTTCAAAGTCGGGAAAGAGAATTAAAACGGTGTAACAGCCGGGTCGCGCGCGCACGGTTCAAATATCAAACATACTGAATTCCAAATGACAAACCTTCACTGAATAAATAAATTACAAATAAAAAAATAGGCTCATAACGAAGTACAAAGTTATATCCATGTGAACGGAAAGTAAAAGTTAGAAAGTGCGCAGCAAAATGGCGATGAACAGGAGGTGCACTCCCCTAGTTAACAATAAAGCCTCTTCACGTGCGCGCTCAACAGCTGACACAGCGAGACGGCGGTCAGTTCAGGACAAAGATTAAAGCGCTGCTCTAGGGAGTCTGATATCAGCTGCAGCCTTCATGATTCAGGAAATTATGGTTCTTAAAAACGCGTTCTTTCTTGATCCAATCTGAATCATCCTCCAGCAGCACCAGCGCATCCATCTGGAGCTTTACGCATTACGCACAGGAGCAGACGCGTGTTCATGTGTTTATGTTTATGACTGTTTCCACCTTCACAGACTGATGTTGTAAATCAGTTGAAGAAACTACAAGATGATGATGATGATGTGACAGTTGAGGGTCCTTCATCATGTCTCTGGCTACTTGGTCATGGAGACATCTCTGGCTGAATGGTCAGCGCGCGCGACTCACCGGCAGACTGCGGTTTAAACCCGCCTGTCCGGCGCATTTTGCCTTATACCAAACTTATAGTAACAGAATTATTCGGCTGCTAACAGACCTGGAACATGAATTATTTAAAGAACAAATGAATATTGGGTAAAAATCAAACGTTCAGCCTCCTCCTGCTGCAGGATGGTCTGATCTTTGCTTGGTAACAACATATTGAGACTATTTGACTTAGAGACTCACAGTCGAAGCTCAGTCCTGAAACGAATCGTGACGAATTCGGGACACACCTAATAATATTTTTAAGTAGGCCTCCCGTCAATGCTTGCAGGGGCTGTGGGGGCTGTAGCCGCCACCGCTCCCCCCTTCCCGCGCCATTGCTACTAAGGGCTTCGTTAGAAAGTTAATAATGAAATCAGTATATCCACGAAACTTTAGGGAGCTTCAGTTCTGCTAAAATAGACCAGACCACATCCTGGTCTCTGGTAGAGTAAAAACACTGATTATAAGTTGTTGCTGTGTTTTCCGACGTGCGCAGCTCTGATTGAGCCGCTCCTGAGGACCCACATGTGCATGTATTTACCTCTTTGATCAATCAGCTTTCTTTCTTTTAATTATTATTAACAGTTGATAAACAAATAAACTACATATTGGCTCATTATTTCTTTTTTCTTTTACAAGATTGAATGGACGGATTTTCCACGGACCTTTATTGATTCAGTAATTTGTTTTGTCAAAAAGATTAATTATTATCTTTTTCATTAAATAATAGAGATACAGATAAATAGAAATAAACAGAGGAAGATTGTTTGCAATCAATTTTATTTATAGAAAACACAAATTGATCACACGGAAGCCCATCTGGCCGGCGGGCTTTGGGCAGTGACCATAACATCACCTCGGCCGGCCGGGCTCGCGGGCTGTCCCTTTTAAAAAAAAAAAAACAACAACAACAAAAAAAGCCCCTGCTAATTAGAGATATGTGTCGTATTTGTGTTTAACCAATTTAAATGGCACCACTTGAACGCAGCAGCCTCTTTTCCTTTCCCCCTCTTCCGTCTCTCACGTCCCTGCCATGTAGGTAGGCTCAGACAAGCTGCTTGTTTGATTGCCTCGTTCTGCTGCTCCTAGTTTTTGTCTTTATTGAGATAAAGAAGAAAATATTTCTGGTAAGCATTTGCTACATTTATCATAATAATAAACACTGAGATATGGTTTAAGTGTGTCAGGTATTGTATCTTATGGCTGTGATATGGTGGTCAAATTGCCGGGCGCTGTTGCAGCTGCATCGCTGAGCCATTAAAAAAAAACAAAAAAAAAAAAAAAAACAGCCAAAATGCTTCATACACTTTACAAACATTGTGACTATTGGAAGGAGACTAAATATACCCACTTATGCCATAAAAGTTCTCAGATAAGATAGGAGGTGTATCTATAACTGCGCCCATATGCACCAATTCTCATTAAATAAGATAATGTCACTATGTTAAATTAATTCATTAACTTTATTTTAATCAAAAACATGATAAAATAGCACAATATCACACCAAGATCCCCAATTAACCTGCTTTAATGTCAGCATCTTAACAGCCTGGTTTAAGGAGAAAAAAAAAAAAGTCACCAAAACTTGTAAAACAAAAGATCAAAAGGAACATTTGGTTGTTTATGCAGCTGGTTTCAACAAACTTTTCAGCTGACTGCAGGCATGCAAACGTCTACTTTAGCACGGCAGAGCTCCCAAGTGCCACCTGGTGGTGGTCCGGGTACATTGCAGTTCTCCCTGAAATTAAATACTCTGGCCTCAGGAAATACCTCGTGATTCTCACGTGATTCACGCGGGAGTCACGCAGGAAACCGTCCATTTCCAACCATTACCCACTGTACCTTGCAAGTGTGTTAAGATGTACGCTAATAATAAACCTTGGGTCACCAAAAGTGTCAAATCCTGCCTGATAAAGAAGAACCTGGCTCTCAAAGAAGGAGCTGTCTCTGATTTTCAGTCAGCAACCAAAGACCTGAAAACTGAGATCTTGAAAGCCAAACAGTTATAAAAACCTTCTGGAAAACAAAATGGCCAAAAACAGTCTCTGCTCTGCCTGGACATGTATGAGAAGTATCGCAGGCCTTCAGAATCCCCACAGCAGCAGCCAGATTGTTTTGGATGGTTTTAATTCGAACAGAGACTTTGCAAATGCTCTAAATAATTTTTATGTTCATTTTAATTCCTCTGATTTCAGTAAGGATATTTCAGAATTGAAGCAGGAACTGAAGGACACTCGACACTTTAACATCTAACTCCATGATGTCAGGAAGGCCTTCTGCACCATGAAGGTGAACAAAAGCCATGGCCCTGATAACATTAGTGGACGCCTTATTAATAAGGTGTGGAGAGGTGTGGAGAGTAAACATGTGGAGAGTAAAGGGGCGTTTGCAAGACTTTTATTTATTGACTTCTCTGCTTTTAATACAATTCAACCCCACATTTTAGCTAAAAGACTTTTAGAACAGTTTGAGATCAGCAAAAATCTGATGGGCTGGAACTTAGACCTTTTACAGTGGGTAATGGTTGGAAATGGACGGTTTCCTGCGTGACTCCCGCGTGAATCACGTGAGAATCACGAGGTATTTCCTGAGGCCAGAATATTTAATTTCAGGGAGAACTGCAATGTACCCGGACCACCACCAGGTGGCACTTGGGAGCTCTGCCGTGCTAAAGTAGACGTTTGCATGCCTGCAGTCAACTGAAAAGTTTGTTGAAACCAGCTGCATAAACAACCAAATGTTCCTTTTGATCTTTTGTTTTACAAGTTTTGGTGACTTTTTTTTCTCCTTAAACCAGGCTGTTAAGATGCTGACATTAAAGCAGGTTAATTGGGGATCTTGGTGTGATATTGTGCTATTTTATTATGTTTTTGATTAAAATAAAGTTAATGAATTAATTTAACATAGTAACTGCATTATCTTATTTAATGAGAATTGGTGCATATGGGCGCAGTTATAGATACACCTCCTATCTTATCTGAGAACTTTTATGGCATAAGTGGGTATATTTAGTCTCCGTCCAATATTCACAATGTTTGTAAAGTGTATGAAGCATTTTGGCTGTTTTTTTTTTTTTTTGTTTTTTTTTAATGGCTCAGCGATGCAGCTGCAACAGCGCCCGGCAATTTGACCACCATATCACAGCCATAAGATACAATACCTGACACACTTAAACCATATCTCAGTGTTTATTATTATGATAAATGTAGCAAATGCTTACCAGAAATATTTTCTTCTTTATCTCAATAAAGACAAAAACTAGGAGCATCAGAATGAGGCAATCAAACAAGCAGCTTGTCTTATACCTGCATGGCAGGGATGTGAGCGACGGAAGAGGGGGAGAGGAAAAGAGGCTGCTGCGTTCAAGTGGTGCCATTTAAATTGGTTAAACACAAATACGACACATATCTCTAATTAGCAGGGGCTTTTGTTGTTGTTGTTGTTTTTTTTTAAAAAAGGGACAGCCCGCGAGCCCGGCCGGCCGAGGTGATGTTATGGTCACTGCCCAAAGCCCGCCGGCCAGATGGGCTTCAGTGTGATCAATTTGTGTTTTTCTATAAAATTGATTGCAAACAATATCCCTCTGTTTATTTCTATTTATCTGTATCTCTATTATTTAATGAAAATGATAATAATTAATCTTTTTGACAAAACAAATTACTGAATCAATAAAGGTCCGTGGAAAATCCGTCCATTCAATCTTGTAAAAGAAAAAGGAAATAATGAGCCAATATGTAGTTTATTTGTTTATCAACTGTTAATAATAATTAAAAGAAAGAAAGCTGATTGATCAAAGAGGTAAATACATGCACATGTGGGTCCTCAGGAGCGGCTCAATCAGAGCTGCGCACGTCGGAAAACACAGCAACAACTTATAATCAGTGTTTTTACTCTACCAGAGACCAGGATGTGGTCTGGTCTGTTTTAGCAGAACTGAAGCTCCCTAAAGTTTCCTGGATATACTGATTTCATTATTAACTTTCTAACAAAGCCCTTAGTAGCAATGGCGCGGGAAGGGGGGGAGCTGTGGGGGCTGCAGCCCCCCCCCCCCCCCCCCCCCCCCCCCCCCCGTGGCGGCCACAGCCCCCACAGCCCCTGCAAGCATTGACGGGAGGCCTACTTAAAAATAATATTAGGTGTGTCCCCAAATCGTCACGATTCGTTTCAGGACTGAGCTTCGACTGTGAGTCTCTAAGTCAAATAGTGTCAATATGTTGTTACCAAGCAAAGATCAGACCGTCCTGCAGCAGGAGGAGGCTGAACGTTTGATTTTTACCCAATATTCATTTGTTCTTTAAATAATTCATGTTCCAGGTCTGTTAGCAGCCGAATAATTCTGTTACTATAAGTTTGGTATAAGGCAAAATGCGCCGGACAGGCGGGTTTAAACCGCAGTCTGCCGGTGAGTCGCGCGCGCTGACCATTCAGCCAGAGATGTCTCCAAGACCAAGTAGCCAGAGACATGATGAAGGACCCTCAACTGTCACATCATCATCATCATCTTGTAGTTTCTTCAACTGATTTACAACATCAGTCTGTGAAGGTGGAAACAGTCATAAACATAAACACATGAACACGCGTCTGCTCCTGTGCGTAATGCGTAAAGCTCCAGATGGATGCGCTGGTGCTGCTGGAGGATGATTCAGATTGGATCAAGAAAGAACGCGTTTTTAAGAACCATAATTTCCTGAATCATGAAGGCTGCAGCTGATATCAGACTCCCTAGAGCAGCGCTTTAATCTTTGTCCTGAACTGGACCGCCGTCTCGCTGTGTCAGCTGTTGAGCGCGCACGTGAAGAGGCTTTATTGTTAACTAGGGGAGTGCACCTCCTGTTCATCGCCATTTTGCTGCGCACTTTCTAACTTTTACTTTCCGTTCACATGGATATAACTTTGTACTTCGTTATGAGCCTATTTTTTTATTTGTAATTTATTTATTCAGTGAAGGTTTGTCATTTGGAATTCAGTATGTTTGATATTTGAACCGTGCGCGCGCGACCCGGCTGTTACACCGTTTTAATTCTCTTTCCCGACTTTGAACTGTTAAGCAAAAAAAGGGAAACAAATAAAAAAATATTAGGTTAATGCCTGCAGTGTTAACTGAAAGATGAAAATCTAAATAAATGAATTGTTTCACACCAACATACCTCCAAATTTTCTTTTTGTTAAAGATTTTAATGGATTTAAACGAGCGGACACATTTAAAGCAGCCTTTACCGATCTTGCATTTCAGAAAGCACAGCAAGATTTTTTTGAATATAAACAGTCCCGCCTCACTCCTAAGACACACCCCCTTATTCCCTCCACCTCCCAATGCAGAAGCAAAAGGTCTGACAGGCAGGTCCGTTGGACAATCCTAGAGGTGCACCCCACTTCAAGGATTGGTTGGAGTTTTCATTGAATATTTAGAGATTGGAATAATATTTTATTTTGATTAATGGTGGGTCTGTCTTTTATTTCAGAGTTCCATTACCTCATTCATCGCATTTTACCCTGTTAGAAAAATAGTGTAAGAATGCAACATCGGTAAGGGTTGCTTTAACAGCCTAATCAGTGATGTAGAAAAATGAAAGTTCACAGAGACTTTCCTGTTGTCTTATGTCAAGTGAAAAATGAGATTTATTTAATGAGGTGTTAGAGCTCTTTCTCTGGAGCAGGAAAAGACGCAAATGAGATTATTGATCAATAAGGGGGAAAAAACAAAACATGATTCGACTCTCGTCAACAAATGACATGATCTGGCGAATCACGCGCATGGGGGAATATGACGTCATTTATTCATCATTTGGCAGCCCCCCCCTCCCCCACCCTAGTTAAAACACCTTCCCGCGCGCATGCTTAGTAGTTATTCCCGTTAGTGTGATGCCAGACTGTTATTTCCCCCGCTGTCTGTGAACGCAGCACAACTTCGACGTTGTAAGTTTCACCGTTTTAATCACCTTCTTCATCTCCTGGTCGCGTGCTCATGGACGTAAACTGGGTCAACTGTTTGATCCAGTTTACGTCGCAGATTTGAACTTCAGCGACTCTGAATGAAGACTTTTTTCTTTCATCTGTGTTTTTTTTTCATCACCAGTGTTTCAGTCATTAATGCAAAATAAGTCCATGATGAAGTTTAGAAATGCAGATGAGGAGAAGAAATCCGCACCCCAGAAAAACCTCCCAAAGGTTTTTTTTTTTTTTTTTTTTTTTTTTTTGATGCCGTGACGTTTCGGGCGTTCTTCTTTTATCCTGTATTTCACTTTCATCCAGCACCCAGTCCTCATTATCTGGGATGTGCGTGATACCAATATTTACTTCTGTATGAACTTTAGAAATGCGACTGCGTGACTTCACTGCGTTCAGCTGTCACATGATTATTAAATGATGCAGTTATTATATCATGCGTCAGTAATGGGGGGGGTTACCTGTTACAGGTGCATGAACACCTGCTCTTTGAGCTCATTCATGCAGTCGGAGCTCACGTGAAGTAGAGGCTTTTAATGATGTAAAATGGAGATATGACGTTTGTACCAGACAGCATTTTATCCGTTTTTCCACAGTGGCATTTGTCTGTTTTTGCATATGAACTCTTCATAATAACTATAAATAAAAACATTGCAGCAGGTTTCCCTGTGGGTCGTAAGAAGAGGCCAGTTTAAGGACGTGGATAACGAGACGCTGAAGATGATCTAATGCACAATGCCAGACGCTGGACCTGCGTAATTGCCCCCCACCCCACGCAAAACTCAGTAAAAAATAGTATCGTTAGTTTGTGCGACGTTACTGGTTATTTTCACTGAGTTTTCTGTGGGGTGGGGGTCAACTTCACGCAGGAAAGCAACCTCAGAACAGCATCAGTCGCTGCGTGTGGAGGAGCAGGAGATGATTTTAATTTAAAATATGGCATTGGCAAAAAAATGAAAGAAAATAAAAAGACATAAATAATGTCAGCTTTAACTACCATGATGCTGCAGCTGCAGATGTTCTGGTTCATGTCTAGAATAACCCGTGTTTAACAGTGATGTTGATTGTTATTTAATTAAATAATGAAAACTTGACATGTCGCCTGAACACATCATGAGAAATGATTCTGACCCGATGTCTGCAGTCCTGCAGCATTCTTTCAGCCATCAGTGCGCAAAGCTGCCAGTTATACCTGCTTTTCAGACGTGCTAAATTACACGCAATTTTTTGCGCCCGCTTTCCATTGAACGGTTGATAGATCACATTGCACGTGTTAAACTGAGGTTTTGCATAGTCTCCTCCCAATATTTTGCGCCTTCTGGCAGAAACGCCCAGTTTGCATATTCATCTGCAGCAGATGCGCAAAATGGACAGCGGCGCTATTTTGCCCCTTAACAAGCGCAAACCTCCTTTTGCCCTGCTTTGTAAATCAGCTCCGCGGATTATTGTGTGCGTAATGAAGATAGCGCCTGTTTTAACACGCGCAAACCTTTCGTAAATCAGGCCCATGGAGGAGATCCGTTGTTTCTATGAATTAATCTACACCTTAAAGTTGTAAAGTGTTCAGTCGGTAGACTGATTCTTAGCTTAACTAATGAAAGTTATCATTTCTTATGTCCCGGGTCAGGCTCAGATCCGACCGGCCTCCACCTGTCAGCGCTGCTGCTTCAGGGTAGAAACAGCTGGATGACGGTGCATTTCTGACGTAGACTCTGTTGTTTGGTCAGACACGAACATTTTATAAATCACACATGGATCCAGTCACAAGATCATTTTTATGATCAGATGTGCGCTCATTTCCACGCTGGTTTGACCACTGACTTTTTCCGCGTAAAATGGGGTTAAGCCTGGTTACTGCTGGTTAAGCAACAAATGTTAGTCACTCGGCAGAGACCGATTCTCTTATTCTCTGACAATAGCATTCAAGCACCACTATTTACAGGAACAGCAACATTCCTGCATTCATGAAGTCTTTTGCTCCGTCCACAGCCCCTCCCCCCGTTTGAGTTGAGACAGAGTAGCCAAGCCTCTTTGGTTGAGATCTTGGTCTCATCAGCTGATCAGAGCAACATTAAACTGAGCAGCTCCCGTCTTCGTCGTTATGATCTATCCACGGAAATATTCGGAGCCAGTCTTTGGGCTGCGTGGTACCGTGACCAGCACCGGCGCCAAAGGATTTGGGTTACTGTAAAGGAGACCAACACCAGCACTGCCACAGCACAGATCTTTACTGTTGTTTGACCAGACCAGCTTCCCTTCAGGTGACCCGAAGTTACATTTAAGTTTTAACCAAGACTCCGTGAAAGGGTCGTGGTGGGAAATCCGCCAACAATGTTTGGTTTGTCAACAAGAGGGAAGCTGGTCAGGGAGAGAGGGAGCGCGCTGCACTAAAGGGCCGACATGGGAGGCCACGTCACTCCTCCATTCATTTAGCACCTATTCTCCCTAAATTTTTCTAAATTCCCCCCACACCACCACCCCCCAATGCCAGAGTTAAATTGGCCCATTCACTCCCCATTGTTTCACAAATCAGGCAAATCTTGCAGCCATGTTCTCACTGTCTCTGCCACTTTCCTATTCCACCTCAGTGCACTCAGCATGTGTGTATATAACTTAACACATAGCAAACTAAAACACAATTAATTAAGTTATTGTACAACTTTTGATATCAAAGGCCATCAAGTGAATTACAAAAAGAAAAACATATAAGGCAACACGAATAAACTCCGCCACACCGGGGAATCGAATCCTCAACATTCTGCACTGCAAACTTCCATCGTAACCACTTCACTACCAGCGCCACAATTCTGCCCAACCCCACGCCAGTCTGTGTCATTCACAATGCACCACATGTGAAGCAGTCCACTCAAAAGATTTCAACATCTTATTTTGGACGAGTCCGATGAAAGAAGAAGGTTTCCATGGGTTTCATTATCTATTATTGAATGTTTTATTTGGGCTTTTCAGAACAAAGCATGGAAGGTCTCCACGCGCGCTAACAGTAAACAGCAAACAGCTGACAGCGTGCGGACTGGACACGTGTTGTCTGATGTAGAGATGTGAGACGCCGACACTTTATGATAAATGATTTTGTACATCTGATCTGAAATAGTGCCAGAATCATTATGACTCGAGCTGAAAATATGTATAAGATGTATAAGACGCTGGTTAGGGCTGGACTCTTCTCTACCAGAAGCCGACACTGGTTATGGAACCGAATTATTTAGGGAGGTGGTAGAATGGAGGAGTAGCGACGTGTGTCCAGCCCTTTATTCTGTTATTTTATGGCTCCAATGCAAACGTTCACTGCACATAATGTTGCTGCAATTTTAAGCGGGAATTTCCCACATTATAAGAGCGAGATTTGCAGGATTTGATGATATCATGCGCGATTTCCGCAATCCCACAGTAAGTTCCTGGCTTTGCTTTTTGTAAGCTTATAGTCCCATTATAAGTTATTTTACCGAGCGATCTGTGAATGATTGTGGCATTAACAACACAGCAGGACTGCACCATGTTTTAACTTGTAAAAACTAGTGAAACAAAAGACCAAAACAAGGGCTGCATTGTTTATGCAGCTTTACCAGTCTGCCACGTCACCCTCTCAGCCCCGATCCAGTCTTCACTCACGGAACGCCACAATGGACTCAGACTGCCACCTAGTGGCTATAGTAGTCATATGTATTTCACGCAATTCGTGAAACACGGATTCCGTGAGTGAAGTGTCCATTTTCAACCAGTACCATCTGTAACTGAAAGATCACAAAGAGTGAGGATAAATGGGGTTTTGTCTGACCCACTGTTCTCCTCCACTGGTTCCCCACAAGGGTGTGTGCTGTCTCCCCTACTGTTCATCTTCTACACAAATATGTCAGAGCACATACCAGAACAGATCCATCATCAAGTATGCAGATGACTCTGTTGTTGTCAGCCTGCTGACTGAGGATGAAACCAGTGAGGCAGTAATCAGGCCTGGGTGTGGATAGAGAAATTGACCTCAGCTTTCCAAAGATGTGATAAATCACAGTTAATTTATGTTTTAACAGGGGGGTAATCACCTTTTCACACAGGGCCATGAAGGTTTGGATTCCCCCGCTTACTAATAAAAAGCTTCATTTAAAAAATGGGTTTTTGTGTGTACTTGTGTTATCTTTGTCTCACATTTAAATTTGTTTGATGATCTGAAACATTTAAGTGTGACAAACATGCAAAAAATAAGGCAAACACTTTTTCACACAACTGGTGTGTCTTTACTTTGATGATGTCGCTGAGACCTTTCTCCAGAGCCTTCAGTCTGTCTAGGATGAAGCCCTCATTGGCAGAAATCATGGACTCTTGCCTCTCCAGACACTCCACCTCCTTTTCAATCCTAACAGTAAAGGAGAGTGGATGCAGATAAGCTACACACATCCGGTTTTGGTCTGTGGTCAGCTTTTGTTTGTGCTTGGTACCTGTGGATGTAAAGCTGCAGGACTCTGGTCTGGCTGTAGTCAGATGCCGGGTCCTGCTGCTGCAAGTCCTGCAGCAGCCACTGCTCCTTCAGGCTCTTCTTCTGTGGATTGCAAAAGCAAAAACACAACAAAGTCAGTCATGTGAAACCTGAAAACAGATGGACAAAGTAATTACTACCAGCAGTTACTATCTTGGTAATATTTGTCCAAATGTTTAGTTTTACTGGCTGAACGTTTATAAATCTGTGAAAAACAAAAATAGATGAACCCTCAGATGCTGAAGTTTGAGTTTTTCTTGGTCTAGTTCCAGTTTTTTCTGGTGGATATCCTGCTGGATGCGATGCTTCGCCTGTGGATCAAACAAAGTGGATCAATGAGAGAATGTATAGAATATGAATCACATCACACCTTGTCGAGGTGTGATGTGAACCATGAGCCCATGGTTCCCTAACCCTAACCCTCCCGTCTACAAACATTGGCAGAACCAGGGGGCAAAGCGCCTGTTTCTACTGCAGTCTAAGGCCAAACACTCATTCATAAAAAGGTAAAGTAATCTGACGAAACAGAGATCGTTGTGTTTTAACCCTTACAGCTCCCTAAGCTTTCTGAAGGGGGGGTGAATGACCTTTTATGTTGTTACTTTTTTGGGGGCTTGGAGCTCACGGCTCCTTCCCCGGCCCGAGCTACCACTCAGGAGGCACGAGGGCATGGGCAAGAGAGAGGTGGGTATGTGAGAATAATGAATGAGAGTGTGAAAGAGGAAATGTGGGAGGGAGGAACTTGGGCTGGAAGAGGGAGGAGATGTGGGTAAGTGGTTGGAGGAAAGGGGGGATGGAGGAAGGAGTGGCATGCTCGTGAGTGTCTAGTAGGGATGGTCATGAGGGGCTGAAGGAAGGAAGGGCGGGAGTGTGATAGGTCAGAGGGATGGCCGGGGCTGGACATGTAAGGGGGGGACTGTATGGGGCATTGGGGGTATAGGGAGGTGGGGGCGTATGTGTGGGGGGGTAGGGAGGGGTTGGTGCAGTTATGTGGGGGGAGTGCATGTGTGTGTTAGAGGGTATGAGGAGGTGGGGGTAGGTGTGGACGGTAGAGGGAGGAGAGTGTTGGGGGTGGAGGGAGGAGTGAGTGTGGGTATGTAAGGTCGGAGAGCGGAGTGGGTGGGGTATGTGTGTGTGTGGGGGGGGGTACATGGAGGTGTTGGGTAGGGCTGGGCGGTGTGGGCGGAGGTTCGTGTCTCGGTGTTCGTGCCGGGCATCTCGGTGTCGGTGTGGTGCGGTGTGGCTGCGGGTTGGTTGGGGGCCGGGCGCTTTGGTGGGGGGTGCGGTTTTGTTTGTGGCTTCCGGGGCTTTGTATGCGGGGCGGGCGCAGGGGGGATCTGTATCTTGTGTGTGGTTGCTCTTGCGGTGTTGATGTCTTGGGTGCCCGTGTCTCGATGTGGATGCGGTGACGGTATATCTTTCAGCCCTAGTGTTGGGGTAGGTGTGTGGGGAGTGTGTGTGTGAGCGTGGTGGCGGGGTAGGGGGTGGTAGAGGTGGTGGCGCCCTGGTGTCAGGTGGGTGGGGCAGGGACGTTGGGGTGGGGGCTGGCCTGCCCTGGGGGGCGTCGTCTGGGGGGTCCGGTCCTCCTGGGTTTCAGTTGGGCCGCCCGGGTCCGGGGGGGGGGTGGCTGCTCCTGGGCGCTTGGCCCTGGGCCCGGCGCTGTCTCTGCTCCGGGGGACGCCCGGCGCCCGGTGGGGTCGGCAGCTGCTGGTCTTGGTCCGCTGGGGCCTGGGCCCCCAGACTGCAGGGGGCTCCGGCTGGGGCCGCCTTTTGACGCCCTTCGGGGGATGCATGTCCGCTCTTTGGGGGGGGGGTAGCTGGGATCTGGGCCTCTGGGTGGCTGCTGGGGGCCTGGGTCGTGAGCCTTGCGGGCTTCCTCCTCCTTGCAGAGACGAGGCTGCATCTGCATGACTGTATCACCACGGAGCACCCTTTATTATGCATGTTGACACTGTGACACTGCTTCCCATTGCGATGACTAGGTTGTACCTCTTCTCTACTTCCCATTGCGATGACTAGGTTGTACCTCTTCTCTACTTCCCATTGCGCTGACTAGGTTGTACCTCTTCTCTGCGTAGTTCTGCGTGTGTTTGTATGATCTGAGGATATTTAAGCCACCTGCAGGTCCTCCTGTAGGGGATTGCTTGTTTTGTTTTCCAACAGAGACCTTGGTTGTTTAGGGATCGCGGTACAGATGTACCAGTGAACTGTGTAAGTGGATTCATGTTTTCTCTCCTCTCTCTCTTCCTCTTCCTTACTCCTTTCTCTCTGTTTCACTTTCTATCATTACCTCTGTTAACTTTCATTTCTCCCTTCTCAGGCCCAGCAGTATGAAATGGAATGGTGTAATACACAAATGTTTAAATAAAGAAATAAAATGAATAAACATGATATCAAGTGGAGCCTTATGTTCATAAAGCTCCGCTTGGAAAAGCAAAACTGTTCAACAGAATAAAGCAATCAGATTTCCATTCTGCTTGCTTCGATGCTGGACAGGACAAGTAGAGAAGAAAAAAAAAAAAAAGAAAATGCTGAACACATCCAGTAAGTTAAAAATCTTTTTTCTTCTTTCGTGTGAGGTTGTTTGAGCGTGAATGGGTCTCACATTTATAACTTTGATGTTTATTTTGTCTGTTTTTTTCAAGCATTTTATTGAGTCAGATCAGATGCCAATTATTTAGGTCAGCCTTTTGCAGGGGATTTAGTAATGCACTGCCATTCCAGCAGAGCCGATTCTGGATTTCAGGGGATGCTAAGCAGAATAATGTTTGGGGGGCCCTACCCCTTCATGCCATGAAGAAAGTTTTTGGGTAGACACAACACCTTAAGTTAAAATATAATGTAATACACATTATATTTAATATATATAAGTTAATACAACTTATTCAAAACACTTTAGGAAAAATAGTAGATGATATATGATAACATTTACAAACATTTACCAGTAATAGTGCTGTTAATTTGCTGGCTTTAAAGTTTCACAGATTGTAATATGTTGCAGCAGTGTGCCAGCAGAGTGTGGAGAACGTCCTCAAGAACTAAAGCAAAGTTAAATCTAAACTTGCAGGAATAGTACTCATTCGTTCATCCGTCTTAAAAAATTGGTGAATTACAGAGTTTTGCTGCAGATAATGCCTTGTTGAGAGGCCAGTTCATTCCACCACATTTATATAGATGTGAGACGTGTATTGGACGTTTATGAAAATACTGAACAAAATGCGTCCTGTTCTGCTTCAAAACTGTTTTTATTGAACTAGTACAGGATGGGATTTCATCTCATATTATATGGACCATCAGTACTGAACCAATAAAATGTCCCGGACACGACTGATTACTAAATAAGGAACAACTCCATATTCTAAAGGACAGTTGGTAACCCGCTACCGCTACCACTGCTTTGCTGGCTAACAGTACCCAAACAATTACTAAATCTGTTAGCACCTGCTATATGAAATCACGTTTTCAAAAATTGCTGTGAAATGTCTTTTCATCTTCATTATCATTGACACCAAACTAACATCAGATAGGGATGTGAATCCCTAATGATTTGACTTTATACAATACGATTCGATCCAATTATGCAATTCAAAACTGTTCAACACAAAACAAATCATTTACAAGTCTTCATCTGGTTTCTAAGCATCATCACAATTATTCTGACTTCTCCCTTTCCATTGAAAGATGCTTTTAATACTTGTGTTTTTGATTGTTTTCTATAAATCAAACTAATAAATCATCTTAAAGTGATGCAGTTCACTCTGGTATAGACAGAGATGCTGTCAGGAAGTCTCAGTTTTGTTAAAGAAAAAAAGATATTTTTCTCACAAGTTCTGCTTCTGTTCACCTCATATTTATGTTCATCAGTAGAATCATCTGAGGACAATGTGGGGCGAGTAGTAACCCCACCATGCCACCTGCATTGCCAGGTTTGTCATGCCGCTGAAGTCTTAGCAGCGCAACATTGTTTTTAAACCGCAGATTTCTTGTAAAGTTTTCCATCTTTCAAGTATTGCCAAACTTTTGTGTGCTCAGAGATGCTAAATGTCCTTTTTGCCTATTGTCTCCTCCCCCCGTGTTTGCTGTTTACTACTGCAGCTGCGCCACCTGGCTCTGATGTTTGAAAAACGAAACTTAAAAGATAATGGCCGCGTTTCCCAGATTAGTTAAGACACTCTTAACGCTGAGGTCCTCCTTAAGTCACTTCTTAAAGGTGCCTTGTTTGGACGTTGCGTTTCCCAGATGCGCTCTTAACTCAGGAGCTTCTTTATTTTCAGGAGCGGCCAGACCCACTCTTTCGACCCTTCTTTAACGTTCCCCCCCTGCTAAGGGAGCAACAGGCCCATCTACTGGTCACTTTTGGAAACGACACTATTTCCCGTGAAAAAAAGTAGAAAATGGAAATTATTAAAAATGGACCTATTCACGGATCAGTTGTTGTATTTTGAGTCATGTTTTCTCACTCATGTCATAATGTCAATCATCTATGATGGAAGAAAACTGTAGTTACCGAGTGAATGACAGAAAATATTGTGGTTAAGTTTAATCATTATGGCAAGATAGGCCTCCCTATACTTAGCTTATGTTAGATAAAGCTGTGGGTATCAACCTCAGAAACAAAAACATTGCAGTAGGAATTGTACGCAAATTATACGCAATCTATGAGGACTCACGTCATATTTACGCATTTGTCAGCTGTTCATGATTAGATGCACCTGCTTCGCTCAATAAAAGCATGGCCATTTACGCATACCCGTATCAGACCCGCATCAGATGTGTAGAGAACCAAACCAAACCACCCCCTCCAGTCACCAAACCACCCCCTCCGGCCACACTTTGATATTGAACTATAAAACACTTCAGTACCACCCGAACCACCTATTTAGGACCCCCTGACTACCTTTCTCTGCCAACCTCAGCACAAAGGTCATGTTAAAAATCATAGGTGGCACTGGGCAGTGATTCAAAAATGGCAAACACAACCTCTCAGTGTAGTATGTGGAGCATTCCCATTACTTTGCGTTTACGCAGGCCTTTGAAGAATTGGGCACGAGTGAGTGGCAGAACAAGCCATTCTTTATTAAGTCACGTCAACCATTTGCGGGATTACTGTTCGTTGAATGCACGTGCGTCATCCTGGACGCACACTTTACGCACCAGATACAGTATGTCGCCCATTTACCAAATGCTGCCATGTGGAGCTCATTTAACATAAGATGTGTGTAGGTGATTACATCCTCCAAGATTTCCCCAGACAACAGTAACCCAACAAAAAGTTTTTGTAAGTTTGGTGCATATCGTTTTTGGCTGAAGCTTGTCAGGAGTTCCAGGAGTTGATCTATTTTTTTGCGAACAAGAAAATGTTACCCTTTTTCAGTGTTTCAATCACCTAGCCACCGTTTCCCGATTCTACTACTGAGCATCGATATGACACACACGCACGTTTCAGGAATCCTCTTGGTGGGGTTCCCTTCAGCCATTACGTCAACAAATAGCGTCAGAATGACCATTATTTATAGGGCATCTGTAAATTTCCAATCGCCTACACCTGTTTAGCACAATTTGGCCAATTACACAATATACAATGACCTTTTCAATGAATATTTGCAATCACTGGTAATCACATGCATATTTTTAACAGTTTGTCTTCTTGCACAAACACATAAACGTATAAATGGGCTCAATATCAGCGTCGGAAAATAACCTCCACACTAAATGAATGGTGTCGATCGGTATACCTGACCTCGATTGCTTTTTTTTTCAGCACCCCCGGAAGTGGATAGCTTCTGTTAGGACCTTCTAAAGATGTAGCGTAGCCAAGACGTTTCTCAGGAAATAAGAACGCGTGAAAGAAGCAATCTGGGAAACGGGCGTATCTTTGCGATCCTTTGTTGGGAAGAGCTTCCTTGAGGCCTTCTTTAATCCAAAGAAAAATCTTAACTGGGAAACGCGGCCAATGATGGTACGTTCAAGGTGCCTCAAAAATGTATGTGACGAGGAGACAAACTATGTAATAATCGGTGTAACCATGGATTTTTACCGATTCAGACACCAGATGTATCCAATGCAGACTGAAGCTGGTGCAGTCGCATCTCACACATCTGTGTCGCTGAATCTCTACGTCCTGACATTACCTGACATCACTGTGTCATTACAAAATAAATCATCTTGTGATTTTTTGGTATTGATGGTTAAGCCAGAAGTCAGTGATGACAGCCATGACAAAAAAATAGATAATTTTAGATAATATTTATAGGCCATTAACTGACATTGGCCAGTCTGTGCCCTGAAGAAGCTTATCCTAACTTTGAAAAAAACCACTGTAACACAAAAAGCAAAGATGTGGCAAAAAACATTTTATACCCTTTTTAAATACTCCAGGGCTCTGATAATCCTGCACACAAAAAAATGCACTTACCATATTTATTCTAACCCCATTTTCAGTTTTTGGAAGTTGGAGCATTGTGTATGCAAAGCAGAATTTAAAGGGTTAAAATTTTAAAACTCATTTTTTGTTATTGACGGTTAGGCCAGAAGTCAGTGATGACAGCCATGAAAGAAAATGGCAACTTTTCATTTTTAGATCATATTTACAGGCCATTAGCTGACATTGGCCAGTCTGTGCTCTGAAAAAGCTAAAGCATAATTTTTTCTAAAGGGCTGTGAGGGTTAACCTGTATAAATCTGTGTTTTAATGACAAATGAAAATATACTGATGCAGTGTTGCTGTTTTGTGTTTCAATTACCATCACACTAACTTGGCAAGGGAGTCATCACCCAGAAACGGCATTTTTCTTGTGAAAACATGGATATTATTTGTGTTGGAGCTCATTTGAAATCTGCCTGAAAAACCTGAGTTAGAAAGCGGCTTAAACTTTGGTTTAGACTCTTTGTTCAAACCAAAATATGCCAATATGGTCTTTATCCACCGCCCACAGTAGGTTTAGTGTCTGCACTGGTGTTGTCTTCACCACCTCTGGTCTGGTCTGGACTCTGGTCTGGACTCTGGCCCAAACAGGAGCAACTTTCACTAGTCTGGATTAAACCAGGCAAAGACGACATCATCACTACGTTTGGAAAGGAGCTGATTCCAGCTGTTAGGGACTAACACGCATTGCTGTCGGTAAGTTTCGCTGCTTGTGAACGTTCTGCTTTATTGTGGATGAGATCGTGGTGGACAGTAGACAGACTAGCTAACTGCTAGCAAGCTAACAGTATAAACTCAAATGCCGTCTAATTTACGACCCCGTACTTCGTATTAAATCTCCGGGATGCGTTGCTATGCAGCGTGAATGTCTGTAAACGGCTCCATCATCAGTTTCTTCTTCTTTTATTTAGCGTGTGTGAGCAGAGGACGGCTGTCACACAGCTACAGTGTTGGAATGCAGCCATGAACTGATCAATAACTGGTCGCGGCCGTGATACTGGTATTGTTCCAGTACCAGTCTCCCCACTACAACACGGGAATCATTTCTGCCACCGCGGTGGTTTAATCTGACATGGTGAAAGACTAAATAAATCATGTACGTATCTGAACCTGCAGAAGTTATCCCAAAGGGTTTCTGAAGGCAGTCACTCCTACTGTCCTGTTATCACCATGGTAACTGTTTACATGCATGAACGTTTTGATTTTTGCAACGAACAAATACCAAATCTATTGTTGATTTCAATATGTAAAGCACTTGTGCTACTTATGTTTGAAAAGTTCTTTAAAAATCAAATTTCATTCATTCATTCATTCGTAAAACATTTTCCACTGAACTGCACATCATGTGTGGAGAAAACAGATAATTGTCCATATATTGATACTTCATTCTGATTCTAAATGCTGTTAAGTTTTATTTTTCCATTTACCGTGATAGCGTTGAAGCGCTCTCTCAGCAGCTCACACTCCTCCATAACTTCACCTGCTGCAGCATGGAAACAGGAATATTTGTCAGAATCAAAAGCTCCAGAAACAGATTCTCTACATTGGGCTGCACGACATCTATCTAGTATCTAGTACTTCACCACTTAGGGCTGCATGACATCTATCTAGTATCTAGTACTTCACCACGTAGGGCTGTACCACATCCATCTAGTATCTAGTACTTCTCTATGTCTATCTAGCATCTAGAAGTTTTATACCTGGGGCTGCACTACATCTAGTATCTTGTAATTCTCTACATCCACCTAGTATCTAGTACACCTCTATGTCTATCTCTTATCTAGTACTGCACTACATCTATGTACTAACTTCTGTGTTTTTATGTCTATCTAGTAGCTAATACTTCTCTACGTAGAGCTGCAGTACATATATCTAGTATCTAATACTTCTCTAAGTCTATCTAGTATCTAGTGCTTCTATATGTAGGGCAGCACAACATCCATTTAGTATGTAGTACTTCTGTATGTCTATCTACTATCTAGTATCGCTGCATGTGCTCCCCGTGCGTTTCAGGATTGATTTTAAGGTTCTTTTAGTGGTTTATAAAATGTCTTCATGGTCTTTGGCCTTCTTATTTATCTAACCTGCTTTTAAACTATGAACCCTCGCGGACTCTGAGGTCCTCAGGTACCGACCTTCTGGTTGTTCCCAAGGTTCAGACCAAAACCTACGGTGAGGCGTCATTTTGCCATTATGGCCCCGCCTTTGGAACAGGCTGCCTGAGGTCCTCAGGTACCGGCCTTCTGGTTGTTCCCAAGGTTCAGACCAAAACCTATGGTGAGACGTCATTTTGCCATTATGGCCCCCGGCTTTGGAACAGCCTGAGGTCCTCAGGTACCGGTCTTCTGGTAGTTCCCAAGGTTCGGACCAAAACGTACGGTGAGGCGTCATTTTGCCATTATGGCCCCGCCTTTGGAACAGGCTGCCTGAGGTCATCAGGTACCGGCCTTCTGGTTCTTCCCAAGGTTCGGACCAAAATCTATGGTGAGGCATCATTTTGCCATTATGGCCCCCGCCTTTGGAACAGCCTGAGGTCCTCAGGTACCGGTCTTCTGGTAGTTCCCAAGGTTCGGACAAAAACCTACGGTGAGGCGTCATTTTGCCATTATGGCCCCGCCTTTGGAACAGCCTGCCTGAGGGCCTCAGGTACCGGTCTTCTGGTAGTTCCCAAGGTTCGGACCAAAACCTATGGTGAGGCGTCATTTTGCCATTATGGCCCCGCCTTTGTAACAGCCTGCGTGAGGGCCTCAGGTACCGGCCTTCTGGTTGTTCCCCTGGTTCAGACCAAAACCTACATTGAGGCATCATTTTTCCATTATGGACCCGCCTTTGGAACAGCCTGCCTGTGGGCCTCAGGTACCGGCCTTCTGGTTGTTCCCAAGGTTCAGACCAAAACCTACGGTGAGGCGTCATTTTGCCATAATGGACCCGCCTTTGGAACAGCCTGCCTGAGGTCCTCAGGTACCGGCCTTCTGGTTGTTCCCAAGGTTCGGACCAAAACCTATGGTGAGGCGTCATTTTGCCATTATGGACCCGCCTTTGGAACAGCCTGCCTGAGGGCCTCAGGTACCGGCCTTCTGGTTGTTCCCAAGGTTCGGACCAAAACCTATGGTGAGGCGTCATTTTGCCATCATGGCCCCCACCTTTGGAACAGCCTGCCTGAGGTCCTCAGGTACCGGCCTTCTGGTAGTTCCCAAGGTTCAGACCAAAACCTACGGTGAGGCGTCATTTTGCCATAATGGACCCGCCTTTGGAACAGCCTGCCTGAGGTCCTCAGGTACCGGTCTTCTGGTTGTTCCCAAGGTTCAGACCAAAACCTATGGTGAGGCGTCATTTTGCCATTATGGACCCGCCTTTGGAACAGGCTGCCTAAGGTCCTCATGTACCGGCCTTCTGGTTGTTCCCAAGGTTCAGACCAGAACCTATGGTGAGGCGTCATTTTGCCATCATGGCCCCCACCTTTGGAACAGCCTGCCTGAGGTCCTCAGGTACCGGTCTTCTGGTTGGTCCCAAGGTTCGGACCAAAACCTATGGTGAGGCGTCATTTAGCCATTATGGACCCGCATTTGGAACAGCCTGCCTGAGGTCCTCAGGTACCGGTCTTCTGGTTGTTCCCAAGGTTCAGACAAAAACCTATGGTGAGACATCATTTTGCCATTATGGACCCACCTTTGGAATAGCCTGCTTGAGGTCCTCGAATACGGCCTTCTGGTAGTTCCCAAGGTTCGGACCAAAACCTACGGTGAGGCGTCATTTTGCCATTATGGCCCCGCCTTTGGAACAGGCTGCCTGAGGTCATCAGGTACCGGCCTTCTGGTTGTTCCCAAGGTTCGGACCAAAATCTATGGTGAGGCGTCATTTTGCCATTATGGCCCCCGCCTTTGGAACAGCCTGAGGTCCTCAGGTACCGGTCTTCTGGTAGTTCCCAAGGTTCGGACCAAAACCTACGGTGAGGCGTCATTTTGCCATTATGGCCCAGCCTTTGGAACAGCCTGCCTGAGGTCCTCAGGTACCGGTCTTCTGATTCTTCCCAAGGTTCGGACCAAAATCTATGGTGAGGCGTCATTTTGCCATTATGGACCCGCCTTTGGAACAGCCTGAGGTCCTCAGGTACCGGTCTTCTGGTAGTTCCCAAGGTTCGGACCAAAACCTACGGTGAGGCGTCATTTAGCCATTATGGACCCACCTTTGGAACAGGCTGCCTGAGGTCCTCAGGTACCGGCCTTCTAGTTCTTCCCAAGGTTCGGACCAAAATCTATGGTGAGGCGTCATTTTGCCATTATGGCCCCAGCCTTTGGAACAGCCTGAGGTCCTCAGGTACCGGCCTTCTGGTAGTTCCCAAGGTTCGGACCAAAACCTACGGTGAGACGTCATTTTGCCATTATGGACCCGCCTTTGGAACAGGCTGCCTGAGGTCCTCAGGTACCGGCCTTCTGGTTGTTCCCAAGGTTCATACCTAAACCTACGATGAGGCGTCATTTTGCCTTTATGGACCCACCTTTGGAACAGCCTGCCGGAGGGCCTCAGGTACCGGTCTTCTGGTTGCTCCCAAAGTTCAGACGAAAACCTACGTTGAGGCGTCATTTTGCCATTATGGACCCGCCTTTGGAACAGCCTGCCTGAGGGCCTCAGGTACCGGCCTTCTGGTTGTTCCCAAGGTTCAGACCAAAACCTACGGTGAGGCGTCATTTTGCCATTATGGACCCACCTTTGGAACAGCCTGCCTGAGGGCCTCAGGAACCGGCCTTCTGGTTGTTCCCAAGGTTCAGACCAAAATCTATGGTGAGGCGTCATTTTGCCATTATGGCCCCCGCCTTTGGAACAGCCTGAGGTCCTCAGGTACCGGTCTTCTGGTAGTTCCCAAGGTTCGGACCAAAACCTACGGTGAGGCGTCATTTAGCCATTATGGACCCACCTTTGGAACAGGCTGCCTGAGGTCCTCAGGTACCGGCCTTCTAGTTCTTCCCAAGGTTCGGAACAAAATCTATGGTGAGGCGTCATTTTGCCATTATGGCCCCAGCCTTTGGAACAGCCTGAGGTCCTCAGGTACCGGCCTTCTGGTAGTTCCCAAGGTTCGGACCAAAACCTACGGTGAGACGTCATTTTGCCATTATGGACCCGCCTTTGGAACAGGCTGCCTGAGGTCCTCAGGTACCGGCCTTCTGGTTGTTCCCAAGGTTCATACCTAAACCTACGATGAGGCGTCATTTTGCCTTTATGGACCCACCTTTGGAACAGCCTGCCGGAGGGCCTCAGGTACCAGCCTTCTGGTTGTTCCCAAAGTTCAGACGAAAACCTACGTTGAGGCGTCATTTTGCCATTATAGACCCCCCTTTGGAACAGCCTGCCTGAGGGCCTCAGGTACCGGCCTTCTGGTTGTTCCCAAGGTTCAGACCAAAACCTACGGTGAGGCGTCATTTTGCCATTATGGACCCACCTTTGGAACAGCCTGCCTGAGGGCCTCAGGAACCGGCCTTCTGGTTGTTCCCAAGGTTCAGACCAAAACCTACGGTGAGGCGTCATTTTGCTATTATGGACCCGCCTTTGGAACAGCCTGCCTGAGGGCCTCAGGTACCGGCCTTCTGGTTGTTTCCAAGGTTCAGACCAAAACCTACGGTGAGGTGTCATTTTGCCATTTTGGACCCGCCTTTGGAACAGCCTGCCTGAGGTCATCAGGTACCGGCCTTCTGGTTGTTCCCAAGGTTCGGACCATAACCTATGGTGAGGCGTCATTTTGCCATTATGGACCCGCCTTTGGAACAGCCTGCCTGAGGTCCTCAGGTACCGGCCTTCTGGTTGTTCCCAAGGTTCGGACCAAAACCTATGGTGAGCTGTCATTTTGCCATCATGGCCCCCACCTTTGGAACAGCCTGCCTGAGGTCCTCAAGTACCAGTCTTCTCGTTGTTCCCAAGGTGCAGACCAAATCCTACGGTGAGACGTCATTTTGCCATTATGGACCCGCCTTTGGAACAGGCTGCCTGAGGTCCTCAGGTACCGGCCTTCTGGTTGTTCCCAAGGTTCATACCTAAACCTACGATGAGGCGTCATTTTGCCTTTATGGACCCACCTTTGGAACAGCCTGCCGGAGGGCCTCAGGTACCAGCCTTCTGGTTGTTCCCAAAGTTCAGACGAAAACCTACGTTGAGGCGTCATTTTGCCATTATAGACCCCCCTTTGGAACAGCCTGCCTGAGGGCCTCAGGTACCGGCCTTCTGGTTGTTCCCAAGGTTCAGACCAAAACCTACGGTGAGGCGTCATTTTGCCATTATGGACCCACCTTTGGAACAGCCTGCCTGAGGGCCTCAGGAACCGGCCTTCTGGTTGTTCCCAAGGTTCAGACCAAAACCTACGGTGAGGCGTCATTTTGCCATTATGGACCCGCCTTTGGAACAGCCTGCCTGAGGGCCTCAGGTACCGGCCTTCTGGTTGTTTCCAAGGTTCAGACCAAAACCTACGGTGAGGTGTCATTTTGCCATTTTGGACCCGCCTTTGGAACAGCCTGCCTGAGGTCATCAGGTACCGGCCTTCTGGTTGTTCCCAAGGTTCGGACCATAACCTATGGTGAGGCGTCATTCAGCCATTATGGCACCTGCCTTTGGAACAGCGTGCCTGAGGGCCTCAGGCACCGGCCTTCTGGTTGTTTCCAAGGTTCAGACCAAAACCTACGGTGAGGTGTCATTTTGCCATTTTGGACCCGCCTTTGGAACAGCCTGCCTGAGGTCATCAGGTACCGGCCTTCTGGTTGTTCCCAAGGTTCAGACCAAAACCTAAGGTGAGGCGTCATTTTGCCATTATGGACCCGCCTTTGGAACAGCCTGCCTGAGGTCCTCAGGTACCGGCCTTCTGGTTGTTCCCAAGGTTCGGACCAAAACCTATGGTGAGCTGTCATTTTGCCATCATGGCCCCCACCTTTGGAACAGCCTGCCTGAGGTCCTCAAGTACCAGTCTTCTCGTTGTTCCCAAGGTGCAGACCAAATCCTATGGTGAGGCGTCATTTTGCCATTATGGATCCGCCTTTGGAACAGCCTGCCTGAGGTCCTCAGGCACCGGCCTTCTGGTTGTTTCCAAGGTTCAGACCAAAACCTACGGTGAGGTGTCATTTTGCCATTTTGGACCCGCCTTTGGAACAGCCTGCCTGAGGTCATCAGGTACCGGCCTTCTGGTTGTTCCCAAGGTTCAGACCAAGACCTAAGGTGAGGCGTCATTTTGCCATTTTGGACCCGCCTTTGGAACAGCCTGCCTGAGGTCCTCAGGTACCGGCCTTCTGGTTGTTCCCAAGGTTCGGACCAAAACCTATGGTGAGCTGTCATTTTGCCATCATGGCCCCCACCTTTGGAACAGCCTGCCTGAGGTCCTCAAGTACCAGTCTTCTCGTTGTTCCCAAGGTGCAGACCAAATCCTATGGTGAGGCGTCATTTTGCCATTATGGATCCGCCTTTGGAACAGGCTGCCTGAGGGCCTCAGGTACCGGCCTTTTGGTTGTTCCCAAGGTTCAGACCAGAACCTATGGTGAGGCGTCATTTTGCCATTATGGACCCACCTTTGGAACAGCCTGCCTGAGGTCCTCAGGTACCGGTCTTCTGGTTGTTCCCAAGGTTCAGACCAAAACCTATGGTGAGACGTCATTTTGCCATTATGGACCCGCCTTTGGAACAGCCTGCTTGAGGTCCTCGAATCCGGCCTTCTGGTTGTTCCCAAGGTTCAGACCAAAACCTATGGTGAGACGTCATTTTGCCATTATGGTCCCAGCCTTTGGGACAGCCTGAGGTCCTCAGGTACCGGTCTTCTGGTAGTTCCCAAGGTTCAGACCAAAACCTACGGTGAGGCGTCATTTTGCCATAATGGCCCCGCCTTTGGAACAGGCTGCCTGAGGTCATCAGGTACCAGCCTTCTGGTTGTTCCCAAGGTTCGGACCAAAATCTATGGTGAGGCTTCATTTTGCCATTATGGCCCCCGCCTTTGGAACAGCCTGAGGTCCTCAGGTACCGGTCTTCTGGTAGTTCCCAAGGTTCGGACCAAAACCTACGGTGAGGCGTCATTTAGCCATTATGGACCCACCTTTGGAACAGGCTGCCTGAGGTCCTCAGGTACCGGCCTTCTAGTTCTTCCCAAGGTTCGGACCAAAATCTATGGTGAGGCATCATTTTGCCATTATGGCCCCCGCCTTTGGAACAGCCTGAGGTCCTCAGGTACCGGCTTTCTGGTAGTTCCCAAGGTTCAGACCAAAACCTATGGTGAGGCATCATTTTGCCATTATGGCCCCTGCCTTTGGAACAGCCTGCCTGAGGTCCTCAGGTACCGGCCTTCTGGTTGTTCCCAAGGTTCGGACCAAAACCTATGGTGAGGCGTCATTTTGCCATCATGGCCCCCGCCTTTGGAACAGCCTGTCTGAGGTCCTCAGGGCTGCAGAGACGGTCCATGTTTTTAAGAAAAGGCTCAAGACCTACCTTTTTGGTTTAGCTTATCATTAGGTTGTATTCCTTTTAATAAGTTGGTCTTTTTTACCCTGTCATCTTTTTATGTATTTACTTTTTTATCTTTTTAACTAGTTTATAGTTTCTATAATTCTGTTTTGATTACTGACTTCCTTTAACCAAGTGTATGATTTAGACTTATTCTTTAGGCTTTTAGGTTGTCTGATTCTTATTTGATTTGATTTTATTCTATTTTTTTCTATTTTAGGTATTTTAATCCCTCCATTGTTTTCCTCATGGGGGGGGGGGGGGGGGGGTCCTCCATGTCAGGGCCTATGCCTGCTTTAGCGTTGGGGCCGTCGCCGTGGTCGTGTCCCTGTCTGGGTGGTCGGGGTCCAGCACTGCAGCCTAATAACTGTAGAGTAGACCAGGGGCCTCATGTACAAAGAGTTGCGTGGATTTCCTACTGAAACCCGGCGTATGAGCAAATCCTGAAAACGTCGTATGCACAAAAGTTTTCAGATGTATGAAACTGTGCGCACGCATGGATCCAAGTACTTTTCCTTTGTACATCCCAATCAATGTGGAATTGAGCGCACATGTTGGAGTACCTGACGCCTCCCTGTCCACACCCCCAACATAAATTTGCAAATGACATTTAAATGAGATCTGCAGCAGAGATTCTCCTCTCTGCACCATCAGAAATACAAAATATCAGCATGACAGTGAATGAAAAGAAAAAAAAATCACGGAGAACCAACTTGAGGCAGCTTGTTTTAGTATAAATGCGCAAAAATGTGCACTTTAGCACGCTGATGTCCGGCAACACACCCAACAGAAAAGTGAATGGGACAGTGTGTGTGACAACGATGTGGGGTCAGAGTCACGCACACAAGCCGAAATAAGAAGTGGTCCAACATCAAGTTGGATTTGAAGCAGAGGACGGCTGCTCGTGACTGCATTTCGTCTTTCAGAGGTGGGGGGAGTTCACGCGGGTGACTCCGGTTTTTCTAAAGGTAAATAAATATATATTTGTGAAACGTGTGTTTATACAGTCGCCTCCTCACAGCCCGATGTCACGGGAAATACGGTATTTATTAGCTGAAAATCAATTAAGAAGGGGGGGGGTAGCCTTGAGGATCCCTTCTGCATCACCGGCGTCACAGCCTCGAGGGTTTCCTCATCCCCGGGACGCAGACATAACTGACCTGTTCCCATACCGGCCGAGTCCTCCCCCTGTCATGTTGGTATAAGTGATTTAACAGATCATCCTATAGATGTCCTCACAAATTAAGTGCATTAATAAATAAATCGGCATATAAGTGAATTTATTCGCTGGAGCGCGTGGAGGCGCAGCTCGGGGTGTTGCGCCCCCAGCCTGGCTTCAGCTCTGCGCACAGAGATAGTGAACGTAAAGCGTCTGACCAGCCAGTTATAATTAAATCAGTAAGACCTCTACATACACTCTCTCTGCATATCCACCATTTCCAACGTTTTCTTCCAACTAAAGCAGCTGCTGGACAGGAGCCTGTTTTTGCGCTTTTATATCCACACATAATTGCAGACGTAGGTGTTCATTGTTTATGAGGCTGTTTGTTCATGTGTCTGACCACATCACTAGCTGGGTTAACACAGACCCAAATATACCGATTGCTTTCGGTTTAAAAGTTTTTTCGGAATGAAAATGATCCATGTAAACGCCTCTTTCCGAATGAAAAGTGCTGAACCGAATGAATTTTCATTCGGTTTCAAGGGGCCTAGAATATTCCTTTCCCCAAACCGAACGGGGCATCATGTAAACGCTGAATCGGAAAGTTGTGAGGTTGCGCTCTTACAGCGCATGCTTCGACGAGACGTCAACGTGCAACGAGTGACGTTTCCTCACTTTGACAGATGGCTGTGAACAACGTAATTCCTTGGACAGCAACAGAAAATTTGTTTTTTATTCAAATTCTGTCTCTACGCCTTTTTCTCTTGGTGCAGCAGGGGCGCCTGACCTCAACAACCATGATGATCAGTTTGTAGACCTTCGTCTTCAATAAATAGCGTGATTTACATTATTCTGTGCATGTTGGACAGGATTATTCTGAATAAATGTTGGCGAATGTACACGCCAGATCCGAATGAGTTAGTCCCCATGTAAACAGCTGCCCTAAAATCCTCAATCAGAATGATTTCATTCCGAAAGGGAAAAAAGTCTCCATGTAATAGTGCCCACTCAGTCTGGGGATGGTTGTTTTCACATTTATTTCTTTTAACAGTTTCCCAGCGCCGCCTCCAAGTGTCGCCAAAGTCTCCACAGCTGTAGAAACGTTCGTACGCAGACATGAAGCTGACGTGACGCACCGCACATTTCCACGGTCACTCCATTCTTGATACATCTCGACTTTACCGTGGAAATGATCGTACGCCACGTTTTTGTGCGTACGAACCCTTTGTACATGAGGCCCCAGGTCTGCATCTAGGGTGGCTGCCTGTGGAGGCGGCCTATGTGGCAGTGAGGCGGGATGGACCCTGATATGGATGGACCCCAGAATATCTTTCCTTCACCGGGTGCCAAGACATGTCTTTCGGAATAGTCTGTTCTTGGGGGGGGTACTTCTAGTACTTCTCTATATAGGACTGCACTACATCTGTTTAGTATCTAGTACTTCTCTATGTTTATCTAGTATCTAGCACTTCTCTATGTAGGGCTGCACTATATTTAGTATCAAGTACTTCTCTGCATCTATCTAGTATGTAATACTTCTCTATGGCTATCTAGTACCTAGCACTTCTCTATGTCTATCTAGTATCTAGTTCTTATCTACATCTATCTAATGTTTAGTACTTCTCGACATCTATCTAGTATCTAGTACTTCTCTACATCTAACTAGTTTTTGGTACTTCTCTACGTCTATCTTGTATCCGGTACTTCTGTATGTCTATCTAGTATCTTGTACTTCTCTACGTAGGGCTGCACTATATTTAGTATCCAGTACTTCTCTACGTCTATTTAGTATCTAGCACTTCTATGTCTATCAAGTATGTAGCACTTCTCTACATAGGGCTGTACTATATCTATTTAGTATCAAGCACTTTCATTTCATTTAATTTATTTGCAAATCATCATAAAATACAGCATAAGGTTCTCAGTCTCCATCAAAGAGCCAGATCTGCAAAATGGGACTCACCAGAAGCTATACAGCTTATAATTGGTGACCCAAGTATAAGATACATCAAAATGTACAAATAACAGCTCAATAACAGCTTCTCTACATCTATCTAGTATCTAGTACTTCTCTACGTCCATCTACTATCTAGTACTTCTCTATGCCTGGTTTATAGTACTTCTCTACATCTATCTTGTATCTAGTACTTCTCTACATAGAGCTGTTTAGTAGGACTACGTAGGACTATTTCGTATCTAGCACTTCTACGTCTATCTAGTATCTAGTTCTTCTCTATGTCTATCTAGTATCTAGTTCTTCTATATGTCTATCTAGTATCTAGTACTTCTCTAAGTAGGGCTGTTTAGTAGGACCATTTAGTATCTAGCAATTATATGTCTATCTAGTATATAGCACTGCTCTATGTCTATCTAGTATCTAGTACTTCTCTAAGTTGGGCTGCACTGGATCTAGTATCTGGTGCTTCTCTACTTCTATCTACTATTTAGTACTTCTCGATGTCTAGTATCTATTACTTCTCTACATCTATCTAGTATCTAGTATCTAGTATCTAGTACTACGTCTATCACGTATCTAGCACTTCTCTATGTATGACTGTACTCGTTCTGCTGGTGATCCAGACACCATACTGCCTCTGTTCCTCCCCCCAGGTCAAGCTGTCACCATAGAAACCATTTTGCATGAAGATCAAATCAATTTCATATCAAATCCATAATTCTTTGTGAAAATATTTTATTTCACTTGTTTTTTTTTTTCTTCTCTAGTTTCTTTTTACATTTCACTTCATTTCAATTCTTATCAAATCAACAGATGAATCTGCTTGTAATTGTGGTTTCATCATGGTGCATTGAGTGGCACTTCTGGCAGTCAGTCGTGTCATACAGGCTATGGCCCCCTGTTCATAGCCTGTTGTTCAAACATGGACACTACCAGCAGAAAGATGGGGGGAATTTAGAGGGAAGTCAGCAGGTACTTGATTGGAAGATGCAGGCCATTCAGGCCATTCTGCTACTACTTTCTTCCAACATGAAAGTGTGCAGTTGGTGAAGTAAGCAGTCAGTCTGCTGTTGGCAAACTGAGCTAATCTGCTCTTACACGGTTAATCCCTGTCAACCATCTGCTGGCCAGACGGCAGACGTTGACCACTCTGACCAGTCTGACCAGTCTGACCACCACATGCTGGCTACAGTACCAGCTTCACTCTGCTTCTTGAGGGTGTCAGACATTCCCTCAGACCTGGTTTTAGTCAGTAAACACTGACTGACAGCAGCTGCTCTGCAGATTCTGTGCATGCTTCAGAGTGAACTTTCTGAATACGTGACCCTTTCTGACACCTTGCTCCTGCATACTTACTCATTTGTATTGTGTTTCACCAGTTAGTTCCAGATGTCAAGACTTTCCTCAGTAACATGTAAATGATGAGTACCACTCCAGGCTACATCCTAACCGTAACATCACCAGAAACTTATTTCAGAGCAGCTGCACATGTGATTTATCTCTGAAGCCAAACTGGATGATGCTACAGCAGAATTGCTGCTGTTCCACCAGCAGGGTCCAGTAAAGAAGCTCCACAGCAGCAACAGCAGCAAATAAAGCAGGATCATACATAAACATGCAGAGCTGGAGATGATGTGGCCTACCTGCTGGTGGCTGCTTTCCTCTCCTTCTGGCTGGTGAAACTCTCTGAGGAAGCTCCACAGTGGTGGGCAGGGCTTGGCCAACAGGATTATGTGACTGACAGCTTCCTATCCTCTACGGCGGTGGGTGGGTCTTGGCCGGCAGGATTATTGCTGCCTTCATGTGATATTGGAAAAATGATCCTTTACACTTGTTAAGTGGAAATTACCAGTCCGTGATTTGCTGTCATAATAAAGTTAAACACTGGAAGCTATCTTTGACTGACTAGTTAGCTCGCTGCTAGCTACCATCTGCTCAAAAGAGGTAAAACAAACAACCATATTTTTTAGGAACAAAACTAAATTCAAATGGCAATGTTTTTAAAGAATAACTTTCTTTTTTTCAACCTGGACCTTATTTCTAAGAGGTTATATGGGCATTTACCCACCGGTAAAGTTTCTGCATCACTTTGAGTTCTTCGGAAGATTAGACTTGAGTCGCCCTTCGGTGTGCATCCAGTAATAATGGCGGAGACGGGGCAGTCACTATATCAGACATTATCTGCAGTTAAACTCCTTGATTTTCACCAATACTTTAAGTCAAATGAACGAACGAATGAACGAGTACTATTTTCCTGTGGGTCCAGATTTAGCTTTGTGTTAGTTATCAGGGTGTTCTACACACTTTTTGGGGGCCGCACGTTCATGATGCACGCTTCCGTAGTACAGCTGAGAAGATCAGCTGCTACCCAGAAAACAACAAAAACACAATTTGCTTAAGTCTTAACTCACAGTACTCATTCGTTTGTTCATTCTACTTAAACTGTTGATGAGGACCTCTGGTGACGCTATGGTAGGAACGACAGCTTAACTCACCAGCTGCAGGAAAGATCCCTAACCAGCCAGTTCCCTACTTTGAATCTTGACATATATAGCTGAATAGTGAAATAAGACCGCAATGTCTGCGTTGAAAAGAGATACGGACAAGGAGGGTAAATCCACAAAAAAAGACAAAAAAAAAGGACAGTTGCTGAATCGTCACATGCACCCGACACATTCTCTGACAACATGGCAGAGGTGCTGGCTGAACTTCAAAATCTACGGAAAGACGCTTCACAAGAGACTAAGGCATCACTGTCGAGAGTTGAATCCACCCTACAAGATGTGTTGGAACGCACCTCCAACCTGGAACAACAGATCACTGAAGTCGAACAGAGAGTAAGTGATATGGAGGACAAAACACTCAAACATGACAGAGCGATCTGTTACCTTCTCCACAGAGACGCTAAGCTAACGGCCTGTTGTGAGGATCTCAAGTCAAAAGCAAGGAGGAATAATCTACGCATAGTCAGAGTAAAAGAGGGGGAAGAGAAGGAGAACATGGTCAACTACATAATTTAGCTTATACGGTCCTCTCTCAATTTGCCAGATGACTTAGATTTACGTGTAGAGAGGACACACCACTCGCTGACCATGAAACCCCAAAGCTCCAACCCTACGAGATCTATTACAGTCAGATTCTCTGATTACAGACAAAAGGACAAGATTCTGCAATTAGCATGGAAAAGACGTGGAGTAATGCATCAAGACCAGCGTATCTTTTTTGACCAGGACTACACTGCAGACATGCAGAAAAAGCGCAAACAGGTGCGGGAGGTGATAAAACAACTTCAGGAGAAGAAGGTAAAAGCTCAGTCTCTGTTTCCCGCCCAGCTGAAGATCTTCCTGGATTCCAGTGTTAAAACATTCACGACCCTTACGGACGCAGCTCCAGTGCTCAGAGAGATGGAAATTAATGTAAAGGCGGAAGGATGGGAGAATCTCCAGAAAGCCCTGATGTGTGATCACTGGGACGTGGTGCAGACTTCAAAGGCATCAGGACTGACGGTGACCACTGAGGACTTGGAAGTTTTTGTCAAAAACAAAAAGTAAAAGACACACAATAGAAATGTAAGGAGACTTGCAACTATTCATTATTCTGCTGGTCTGGATCTTAGTTTGCTTACAGTATGTAAGAAAGAATATCTGAAGACCAGTAAAAAGACAAACCAAAAAGACTGTGTAGCAAAAAAATACTTTAAGAAATCACAATGGACAATTAGTACGATCAATATAAGGATGTTGATTTGCAGATGTGGATTTAATTTTACATAAAGAATTAAAGTTTTTATTTAATTCTGAATAAGAGAAGGCTGGTTTATGCAACCAAGGTTATGAAAAATTATAACATAAGGGATTCTTCCTCCAGATGGAGGATTAGCTTCCTTCATTTGACATTTTTTTCTAAACTTACTTTATTCTATTTAGGGAATTTGTTCTCAGCAAATTGCTTCAGATAGTTGCAGCACAGTGTGCATCCACAGAAAGATTTTTGGCCCAACTCTCCATCTAGTTTGAAACTATGATAGTTAGAATAGTTTCTCATTGTTTGGAGGTCAGTTCAAGTTCCCCCATTAGTATAGGTTCGCTTAATTATACCATACTAGTTGTACAGCCTCATGTCATGTTTCAGATGTCCTGTATGGGAAACATTCATTCATTCATTCATTTTCTGTACCGCTTATCCAGTTCAGGGTCACGGGAATTGCTGGAGCCTATCCCAGCTATTATCAAGTGAGAGGCGGGGTACACCCTGGATAGGTCACCACAAGGCCAACTATGGGCAACATAATAAACAATATCACTCAAAGGAAAATTACAATGCAGTACAGTGGCACTTCTGTTAAACATACATGAATAATTTGACAATAATTACATACAATGTCCGTGGTTTGAACAATCCCATAAAAAGGAAGAAAATGCATATTCAACTAAAGAAACTGCAGTGCTCAATTGCTCTACTACAGGTGACCCACTTGTCTGAAACAGAGCATAAAAAATTAAAGAGGGAATGGGTGGGCCAAGTACACAGTGCCTCATTTGGGAGTAGCAATGGTAATTAGGATCATCGGAGACATGCAGATATCCATTTTAAATATTTATGCTCTGAATAAATATGAGTTTTTTGTAGAAAATGTGAATGTGATTGCTGACGATGCTGTAGGTATGATCATCTTCGGAGGAGATTTCAATACAACTTTATTTATATAGCACTTTAAAACAGCCACAGCTAACACAAAGTGGTTCTAATTACATTTTAAACCATTAAAGAACAAACTAAAACAACTACAAAAGAGCAAATTCTCATGTTGAGTTAAAAGCCAAACCATAAAAGTAGGTTTTGAAATTTGTTTTAAAAACAGCCAATGAGGAGGCCTGCCTGATGTGGAACGGTAAACTGTTCCACGTCCTCGGGCAGCAACAAAGAAGGCCCGGTTCCCTCGGAGCTTACACCTGGACCTCGGTTCCTCAAGGAGCAGCTGCAGCTGAGCGGAGGCACAGTGCAGGGGCGTAGGGGTGGAGGAGCTCAGAGAGGTAGGACAGGGCAAGGCCATTTAAAGACTTAAAAACAAATAAAAGAATCTTAAAATGGACCCTAAAGTGCACGGGCAGCCAATGGAGGGAGGCGGGATTGGAGTAATGTGTTCCCTCTTACATTTAGCAGACGAGCAGCAGCGTTCTGAACTAAGTGGAGACGGGCGAGGGAGGACTGGCTAGCTCCAAGATAAAGAGTTACAATACTCCAGTCAAGAGATAATAAAAGCATGGATCACTTTCTCAAAGTGCTCATATGAAAGAAAAGGTTTCACCTTCGAGAGCTGCCTTAGGTGAAAGAAACATGAGCTAACTACTGCTCTAACTTGACGGTCCAATTTAAAATTACTGTCTATTTTAAAACCCAGGTTGGTGACAGTTGACTGTGTATGAGCTGCAAAAGGAGCCAAGTCAACAGGGCCGGCTTCACAGGAGTTACTGGGGCCAAAAGCAATTACTTCAGTTTTCTCCTGGTTGAAGCTGAGGAACATAAGGGCCATCCAGGCTTTCACGTCCTTTCAAAAATCCACCACGCGGAGTTTCCCGGTCAATAACAGCACAACAGCCTGCAGATCTGGACAAAAGAAAACCTGCAATCTCCGTACCCCTAAACACCTCTGTGTCAGCTGCAGGCTCAACATGCCGCACGATATTCAACTTTAACTACAGTAGACTATGAATGTGCAGCTCACAGCACCAATCCAAGCATGTAGCTAACAACATGACTGGAAGAAACTCGCTTCTACTGAGTGTTGGCAGGATAATGAAGGACAAATAAAGCCACAAAAAACTTTTTTTTTAAAAATCACGAAAGCTGTCTTACCTTTTCTGTTTGTGATTAAAACTGATGCTCCTGGTGGAAACGCTGCTAAGATCCTCTGACTTGCAAACACGTCTGATTAAATGCTGAACTGAATCCACAAAAAGACTTTATCCTCTTTAATTGTGAAGTTTAGGACATTTTCAAAGCCTGATGGGCAATTCACATCATCAGGTCCACGTTTTCTATCTGTCCTCCACGGCGCATTACGTTATGATGCGTTCAGGTGCATTAAAAATGTCTGACAACAGAATATCCTACTGCTATAGTGCTTCTGGAGCCTCATTAGTGTTTGTACTGTGAATTTGGGAAAGAGCCCTCATTTCCCCTGACTCCTGTTGGTTGATATAAGAGTCAGTAATCAAAATCAAATCAATGGATTACCAACGCCCCCCTAGAGAACATCAGCGCCCCCCTTTTAAAGGCGCTGTACCTGATTTTGCTCATTTTGGCATTGTTGCCAACTTAGCGACTTTGTTGCTATATTTAGCGACTTTTCAGACCACTCGAGCGACTTATTTTCAAAAAAGCGACTAGCGACAAATCTAGCGACTTTTCCTGGTGATCATGGAGACAGATAAAGTTTATATGGCTCCACCCGTTCATCAGGAGCTGCCTTCCGTCAGCCCCTCCCTCCCTGTTTCCCGTGCCCGGCACTCACTCACTACTTCCGCTGTTCCTTAGCAGACAGCAGCCCTCCTGAGCCAATAGTTTGTGCCCGACCACGCCTCCTCATCTACATTATTTCCCATGATGCCTTGTGGGCACAACTGAGTCTTCTTTGCACCATGACTCATACGTGTATGTCACCTCTTCAGTGCCCTTGTAAATGAGCATTGCAGTATGTCAAAAATAAATGCAAATGAGAGAGTGAGGTCCTGCACATGCGGGTGACCACAATTTGAGATTGGTGATGTCATTTGACGACTTCCAGCGACTTTTGGGTCAGCTTCTCTTCACGAAGTGTTGGCAACACTGCATTTTGGAACCATGAGTGAGATAAACAGTGTAGTTTGAACTGTAAGCCCCGCCCCTAACTGTTTCTCACAGGGAGAAACGCTCCTCTCGTTTTTCTCTCCTCCCACTCGACATGCATGAAATACCATGCACAATATCATACTCGTGCACAAAGAAACTACGGTTATGTACACAGATGCACAGTTATGATGCCTTATGATGTTATAGGCGACGTTACAACATGACAACATAACTGGCCACTTCGAGAGGAAGTTATGTAAAGCTTTGTCACATTACGGTGTAAATATCCTGGTTGAGAATTACTTTGCAGGTGACTGTTAGTGCTGACGTTGCGGTAAGGTGTGCTGTGTCACTTCCTGTGTGCTCCTGTGTACCTCGTTTGTTTGAGCTCTGAAGGGCTAGCTCTCTCTGCTGCCCTTTTAGTTGCTTATTGTGTCTTATACCATTCACCGTTTGTCCTTTCACAACATATAACAGTTAAGCACACTTCCTCACTAGTTCTCCGTTTTTGGGATTCTCTAGTCCTTGCTATCCCTACGTCTGTTAGCTCTCTCTGCTAGCTTGGCTGCTAGCGATCTTCCTCTGCTCTTCCTCCGTCTGCCACTCTTTTTTCTTGCTTGGCGTGCTTCATGTTTAGCTACACCTCTGCCTCCTTTAGTGATAATGGCACGTGTAGCTTGTTTGTAGCCTTGGAGGCGAGGCTCTGTGAATTAGAAGCTCTGCGAATTAGAAGCTCAGCTCCGCTCCATGGAAAGGACTCCAGTAGCTACCCAGGGCCCTGCTTTAGCTTTAGCCGGTGCGGAGCCTCGTAGACAGGCTGACCCTAGTGGTTCCGCTGCTCGTTCCATGCAGCCGGAACAGCAGGAGGGATGGGCGACGGTTGTGAGGAAACGTAGCTCTAAGGTTAAAGCTAAGCCCGCGGGTCACCACCAACCTGTCCACGTTTCTAACCGATACGCCCCACTCAAAGACCCTTTGAGCATCAAACCCTGGTTACTGGCAGCTCCATAGTCAGAAACGTGGATTTAGAGACACCAGCGACCGCAGTTAAATGTATCCCAGGAGCCAGAGCGGGCGACATTGAGTCTTATTTGAAACTGCTGGCTAAGGATAAACGTAAATACCGTAATATTGTCATTCATGTCGGCGGTAACAACTCCCGGTTACGCCAATCGGAGGTCACAAAAGTTAATGTTGCTTCGGTATGTACTTTTGCTAAAACCATGTGGGACTCCGTAATTTTCTCTGGCCCCCTGCCAAATCTGACCAGTGATGACATGTTTAGCCGCATGTCGTCATTTAATCGCTGGTTGTCTAGGTGGTGTCCAGAAAACAACGTGGGCTTTGTAGATAACTGGTAAACTTTCTGGGGCAAACCTGGTCTTATTAGGAGAGACGGCATCCGTCCCACTTTGGACGGAGCAGCTCTCATTTCTAGGAATCTGGACGATTTTGTTAGTCAGTCAAACCATTGACAATCCAGGGTTGAGACCAGTGATGATGATGATGATGAAGATGATGAGACCAGGAAGCAGAGTTGTAGTCTTTTACACCTCTCTGCAGTTTCCCACCTGCCGCCCTCCCACAACCCGATACTGACTGTATCTGTCAGTGTAATTCTAAGCCTTTCTCATCCTAACTGGAAATCAGAGAAAACTACTTCTGTTAGCTGTAGTGTATCATTAGCTGTAGCGTATCTGTTAGCTGTAGTGTATCGTTAGCTGTAGCGTATCTGTTAGCTGTAGTGTATCATTAGCTGTAGCGTATCTGTTAGCTGTAGTGTATCATTAGCTGTAGCGTATCTGTTAGCTGTAGTGTATCATTAGTTGTAGCGTATCTGTTAGCTGTAGTGTATCATTAGCTGTAGCTGTAGTGCATCTGTTAGCTGTAGCGTATCTGTTAGCTGTAGCGTATCTGTTAGCTGTAGTGTATCGTCCACCTGGACCTTACTCAGAGTTTCTGACTGAATTTTCAGACTTTTTTATCAGATTTAGTGTTGAATACTGATAAAGTTGTCGTTTTGGGCGACCTTAATGTTCATGTTGACGATGACAATGACAGCTTAAATATTGCTTTTAAATCTATGCTAGACTCAATCGGTTTTTCAACAAATGTTCATGAACCCACTCATTCTCATAATCATACTCTGGATCTGGTCCTGACGTATGGTATTGACAGTGAGGAACTGAAAGTTTTTCCCCATAATCCTGTTCTGTCTGATCACTTCTTAATAACTTTTGAGTTTACTTTACTTGACTACACGATGGCTGAGAATAAATCCCATTACAGTAGATGTTTATCAGATAGCGCTGTTACCAAGTTTAAAGAATCTATTTCATCACTATTTCCTACAATGCCAGATGTTAACGTCACAGAAATCATCTATTCAAGCTTTACTCCAGTTCATATTGATCAGCTTGCTGATGAAATAGCAGTTTCAACACGCACAGTACTAGATAATGTGGCTCCGTTAAAAAAGAAGATCATCTGTCAGAAGAAGGAAGCTCCTTGGTTTAATTCCCAGCTACGAGCTTTAAAACAGACATCTAGACGTTATGAGAGGAACTGGCGCATCTGGCTTAGAGGAGTCTCGCTTAATCTGGAAAGAGAGTCTAATTGTTTATAAAAAATCTTTACGTAAGACTAGAACAGCTTACTATTCATCATTGATAGAGGAAAATAGGAATAATCTCAGGTTCCTTTTCAGCACTGTAGCCAGGCTGACGAAGAGCCGTAGTGCTGTTGAGCCATGCATTCCCCCGACTCTCAGCTGTGACGATTTCATGAGTTTCTTTACAAACAAAATTGTTTCTATTAGAGAGAAAATCCATGACATCCTCCCAGCTACTAACGACATCTTACCCCCAGCAGGTTTAGAGACATCTGTAGATGCTGAATTATGTCTGGATCATTCCCGTCCTGTACAGATATCTGAGTTAACCAAACTAATTGTGGCATCCAAACCTTCTACCTGCATTCTGGATCCCATCCCAACCAAGTTGCTAAAGGAAGTCTTTCCTTTGATTAACACTTACCTACTAGATCTGATTAATTCATCTCTATTGACAGGATATGTACCTCAGTCCTTTAAGATTGCAGTAATAAAACCTTTACTTAAAAAACCTACTCTTGACTCAGGAGAATTAGCTAATTATAGACCGATATCCAACCTCCCCTTTATGTCTAAAATTCTTATTAATTCTTATTAACTTGGCTTCCAGCACCACAGTGAAGAATCTTGGTGTCATTTCTGACCAGGATTTGTCTTTCAACTCCCATATAAAACAGGTTTCTAGAACCGCCTTCTTTCACCTACGTAATATTGCTAAAAATAGGAACATCCTCTCTCAGGACGATGCAGAAAAACTAGTCCATGCTTTTGTTACTACCAGATTGGATTACTGTAATTCCTTATTATTGGGCTGCCCCAAATATGCCTGAAAAGTCTCCAGCTGATCCAGAATGCTGCAGCGAGGGTTCTGACTAGAACCAGCAGGAGAGATCATATTTCTCCAGTTCTAGCTTCTCTTCATTGGCTCCCTGTTAAATCCAGGATAGAATTTAAAATTCTTCTTCTCACATATAAAGCTCTCCATGACCAAGCTCCATTATATATTAGAGATCTCATAGTTCCACATATTCCAAGCAGAGCACTTCGCTCTCAGACTGCAGGTCTGCTGGTGGTTCCAAGGGTCTCTAAGAGTAGAATGGGAGGCAGAGCGTTTGGCTATCAAGCCCCCCTATTATGGAATCAGTTACCACTTCAGGTTCGGGAGGCAGACACCCTCTCTACCTTTAAGATCAGGCTTAAAACCTTCCTTTTTGATAAGTCTGATAGTTAGTGATGGTTAGCATCCCCTAGTTAAGCTGCTATAGGTTTAGACTGCTGCGGGACGTTCATGATGCACTGGGCTCTTCCTCTCCCATGATGCACTGGGCTCTTCCTCTCCCATGATGCACTGGGCTCTTCCTCTCCCATGATGCACTGGGCTCTTCCTTTCCCATGATGCACTGGGCTCTTCCTCTCCCATGATGCACTGGGCTCTTCCTTTCCCATGATGCACTGGGCTCTTTCTCTCCCATGATGCACTGGGCTCTTTCTCTCCCATGATGCACTGGGCTCTTCCTTTCCCATGATGCACTGGGCTCTTCCTCTCCCATGATGCACTGGGCTCTTCCTTTCCCATGATGCACTGGGCTCTTTCTCTCCCATGATGCACTGGGCTCTTCCTCTCCCATGATGCACTGGGCTCTTCCTTTCCCATGATGCACTGGGTTCTTTCTCTCCCATGATGCACTGGGCTCTCTCTCTGCCACCATCTCTGTCTCTCCATGTAGAAACCTGTGACAGTATTGCATCATTAACTGTGTTCTCCTCTCTCAGCAGATCTGGCTGGATAACGTTGCAGTGTTTGTTGGTCTCTCTCTCTCTCTCTCTCTCTCCCTTTCTGTCTTCTCCCCCCCAGCCGGTCGAGGCAGATGGCCGCCCTACCTGAGCCGGGTTCTGCCGGAGGTTTTTCCTCCCTGTTAAAAGCGTGTTTTCCCTCCCACTGTGGCCACCCCTCCGTGCTTGCTCAGGATGGGGGATTGGACCGGGTCAAGTCAAGATTCCATCCATGCTGGTTTCCTTAACGAGGCTGTTATGAATCGGACCTGAACTTTTCTGACTGTTTAAGCGCCCTGAGGTGACACTGTCAGGAATGGACGCTATACAAATAAAGTTGAATTGAATTGAATCATGTCCACTTCTATCATCTTCCTCTCTGTCCTCCTGTCTCTCTTTATCCACTTCTTGGTAAGTATCTGCATTACCACAATTTGCAAGACAAATCTGGGACAAATGTAGAGCAATTTAGTGCAGTTTCTGCGGTCTAAAACTTATGGTTGAACATCAAAATTTCTTTCTTGTGAACTTACCTTTTCAGTAACTTGTCTTCTGTAAAGGGATGTTCTTGGAACTGAAGATATACAGAGAAATCTCTTGTAGAACTTTCTCTTTTTCTGTGGATACAGTAAAAACAAAGATAATAGGAATCCTGGACACAGCGAGTGCTTTATCCATTAGCTAGCACTTGTATTTATCTATACCTGATGACTTACAGTAGAATGGCAAACAGGAGTAATTTTGTCTTTTAGAACTCTTTTACCACCAAATAGGCTGATATTATACTTGGGATATTATAATATACGCTATCAAAGATAAATATTGTGTTTTTATTAAAGATATTGACAGGTTTATATCACATTTGCCCTGAAGATATAATTCAGATGATATAGCATATGTTTAAGTCTTTATTGAGTGTATGGTATTATTGCAGAAGTCTTTGGCGTGAAGTCAATATCAAGATGATTTTCACGTTAAAGAATAGGCCTACTTCATATTTTATGGCATGTAACTAATAACACTTTAAACAAAATGTCTTGATAGGGTGCTGGTTATCTTGAAACATTTTTCTTCATATATTACAGAATTTTTCAGGCAGGAGAGTGTAATTCAAATTTTCGTTGTAGCAGGTGGTCGAGCAGCCAATGACTAGCTACTACTGTCATCAAGCACCATTTTTTTCAATCAAAAACAAAAAAAATATGTATTGAAAGGTACAAGTACAGAGGGGAAGTAACGAGTAAGTGCTGATGCAGGCCTAAAAAGGAGCTATAGCCTCACCCGGGTAAAGCATTTCATCAACTGAATTTTCACTTACCTGGTTTGTTCCAAGTCTTCTATATTTTGTTGTTGTGGAGTCTCTGGTTGAGCATCGTCAGAATTCAAATGCCTCGTCAAGCGTCGTTTTGCTGGCATGATGATTTGGTTTAGTTACTGTACTAAAAACGTCTTCGTATTTAAAGGAGCTGTATCATGCTTTTCAAATGTTCCAAAAGTCAAATATAGGCATTTATAAGCTAGATATGTTCCCATCGTTACTATAGAAACTAATTTGGTGTTAAATATTAGTTTTTCGATGCATCTAATTTCCAACACGGAAGTAAGATGGCTGACTGTCCTGAACCGCGGAGCTCTCGACCAATTGCAGCATGTTTTACGCCCATTTCATGACGTCGCCCCGGAAGAGACACTTATTCTGAAGGGTCACAGAATTGTCTGTAGCACCGGCACCGGCAGCTCTCATGTGGATGTTAGTAGTAAACATTGATGGATAATTACTCCGATCGACGGGATCAAACGGAGCAGCCTGTTATGGAGCTGTATGCGCTCGACCCAGAGTCTGATATGGAGTTTGAAGTACACGCAGTACCACAGAAGTACCACAGAGACCCCTGACAAGTAAGTAAATTAGCGAACAAATCATAGGCTAACAGTTAGCGCTGAGCTAAGCAGCACTCACATGGATCTTGTAAACATTGATGGATAATCGGACTCCGATCGACGGGATCAAACGAAGCAGCCTGTTATGGAGCTGTATGCGCGCGACCCAGAGTCTGATATGGAGTTTGAAGTACACGCAGTACCACAGAAGTACCACAGAGACCCCTGACAAGCAAGTAAATTAGCGAACAAATCATAGCCTAACAGTTAGCATTGAGCTGAGAGATGTGTTGACTCACCAGTGTTTTTGTCTGTCCATGCGCGTTTTTATAGTAGGAACTGCGTCAGGTTTCAGAAGTAATCCCAGAGAAAAAAACACTTTACTGCCCGAGATTCATGAAGTTGTCAGGAGTGAAGTTCACACACGAAGTTGAGTTTTTTTTCCCCCTGCTCCTGAAGTTAAAATCCAACCACTTCTGGCAAGTCGATTCATCCAGTACAACAAATAAACTCCCACGCTGAACATAACCACATTTTTCCCAACTTGCTGTCCTCTAGAGCTTAAAAAAAAGAAAAAAAAGGAAGAAAATTCTCCTGAACTCTGGATCAAACGTCTGTTAGCTGATGGCTGCTTGTCTCTGAGGAAATCTTCCTGCAGGTGTTAGTTTCTTCCTCAGAGAGTGTGTATAGGATTCTCTGAGTTTCTGTTCAACAGAGGGCGTCTTGCTACGATACTGAGCGTGCGCATTTGGACTTTCGTGATTGGTGCCACGTTCATACGTAACGCGGTGGGTAGTCAGCCGTTTGCAGGGAGGTAGCGCTTGGTTTAAATATTCATGTAGATTACTCAAATATGCATGAATGAAGAAAAATAACGATTGAAATCATTTCTTGATAAGGAAATAACACACTGACATGCTGAAAAGCTCTTAAAAGTCCATTTTTCATGATAGGGCTCCTTTAAAAAAAAAAATATCAGCGCCGAGTCGCTGACGAATGAAGTGCATTTTTTTTTTAATTTCAGCCAATAAGACCAGCGGACATTCTCATCCGTTGCATCGAGTGCCCAATACCCATCTATATGAGTGGCGTACTCTGAAAGCAGGTTAGCAAGCCAGACTGTACGGTTAGGTGGACTTGGAAACAATGGTATTCAAATCCCCATAGACTACTTATTTGACAAAACACTAAAAGTGGAAAGCATGTCGCTCATTCAAGGTAGCTACCAGTTCACCCAAGTTGCATCTCAGCCGGACCTTGAGGACGACTAAGACTGGATCGAAATAAATTTGCCCACGAGAAAAAAACCTCATAGGACAGTGGCTGCTAAGGTCCTGTTATTTGGAGGCAAGTATGAAGAATGTCTATTATTTCCCCAGTTTCAGCGAGCTAGCAGCTCCAACTGGTTAATTTTGTCGTTGTTAGAAAGAATGTCGTGGTTAAATTGATTTTTCTTACTCATGTCGTTCTCGTTATATCAGATTCCTACAAAGACCTCGCGTCTACGAAGAATTTGTTCCTTCTTGGTAAGGACATATGGCCCGAGAAGGAACGCGGGGGTGTACGCATGAAAAAGATGCCAGTTAAGACCGACATTGTGAAACGTAAAAACGCCATGCAGGTGGGTGCACGCAACATTTATAGCTGACATGCTAATAGTCTGGCTGTAGTTACACAGCCAGGTGCTTTCCTTTAGGAAAAACAAACCAGGATCAAAGATGCAGCCAGGGACCGGGTGTTACAAAGCCTAAAGACTTGTCTATCTCAGAAGAAACCTTGGACACACAAGATGACCACAGCAGTTCTGAGGATGAATCTCCTCAATATGTTCATGGGGTAAGGCATACTTTTTCTTGAGCAGGTGGCTACAGTGCTTACATCAGCAAAAACTGTGGTGTCCTTCAATGACAGGTCTCTATTGAAGAAAAATTTGATTGAATCTTTTTGTCATACATATATATATATATATATATATATATATATATATATATATATATATATATATTATAGAGCCCGACCGACTTGGGATTCTTAAGGCCGATACCGATATTGGGGGCTTTAAAAAAACGATATCCGATATATTAGCCGATATCCGATATCGGCCGATATCCGATATATATCCGCCAGAATATTTAAAAAATGAACATAGACATGCACAGGATATGCACTGTCCAGCTGTAGTACTTTCCCCCTCTGCCTGTGAAATGAATATATCTACATTTAGTGTTTTTGGTAATTAATTAGATTTCAATACAATAGATGAGCAATTCAAAATAAAAACTAGTGGCTCCATACAGCTTAAAGTGATAACACACAGGCTAATGGGAGATGTTTTGTAACTGATACATTTTTAAAAGACTCATTCACAAAAACATCTTAGAAATAAAAATTTGTCATATTTATAAGCTATTGAAAAGTCCCATCCTCCACTGAACACAAACTAGATTTAAGTGGCAATGTTGCAGATTTTAAAACATCCAAACAGAATTGCAACTAAATACATTAGTTGGAACCTTTTAAAAATTAATTTAATGAAAACATTATGGCAGTATGAAGTGTGGAGGGACACAATATAATATAATATAATATATATATATATATATATATATATATATATATATATATATATATAAAATATAATATAATATAATATCTTCCTTCTAAAATCCTATATCTTGTTTATTTCATGAGGCAACTTACACAGCATTTAAATGCTGTAGCCTATAATAGTCTTACTTTGGCTAATAGTAGAGATGGACGTTAGCTGTTGCATATGTCTTTGTTTATTTCACAAAGAAGCAACTTATTCGGTTAAAATGCTATATGTTCGCCAAGCTAGCGCATATTAAACTCGTCTGCTCTCCTAAATGCACCTGAACAGCGTGTTTCCACAGGACGTTTGCTGTCACGGGGCCCTAAAGTATAGTTTTATATGGTTTTTACAAAGCCAGCTTACCACGGAGTAAACTGTTTGTTTCTCCGTCACCGTCTGCTCTGCTCTCTGTACCTGCAGCTGAGTGCGTGTGTAACCGGGGGAGCACGAGGGGGGGTGTGCAGAGAAAGCACGCTGCTCTCTGCGAGGGGAGGGGCGGGAGGGAGCAGCAGAGGCAGAGGAGCAGAATAAGCGCGCAGTAGAAGTTTCTTTTTGCTTTTTGCACCAAAAACATATTTATATCGGTCACATTTTGGCTGATGCCGATTAATGGGCCAGACGCCAAAATCGGCCCGATATATCGGCCCGCCGATAAATCGGTCGGGCTCTAGTAGCATCAGTACGCACACACGCAGGTGCAGGTGGAGGCTGCTTCGGCTGCAGGAAGGCAGGTGGGTGTTGGACGGTCCGACTTGGACCTGGCTGGATGAAACGCTGCTTTAGACTCTGAAAATCTACAACACTCCTGTTGCTCTGACCGCTGGAGAGTTTTGATGCTCAGTCAGAGGAGAAGATGAGGCGGGGGCTGCACTGGGCTTTACGGAGGAGACCGGAGCCGCCCTGCAGCCCCCACTGGGCTATGGAGGAGACCGGAGCCGCCCTGCAGCCCCCACTGGGCTACACGGAGGAGACCGGAGCCGCCCTGCAGCCCCCACTGGGCTATACGGAGGAGACTGGAGCCCCTCTGTAGCCCCCACTGGGCTACATGGAGGAGACCGGAGCTGATCCGTCATTTCTAATAAGTAATCAATACTTTAAAGGTGTATAAGTGCTCAGTCAGACTGTCCCTTAGCTTTGCTAATGGAAGTTATACGTTTTTTCTGTCCCTGTCGGGGTCAGGGTCGGATCTGACCGGCATCCACCTGTCACCTGTTAGAGCGCAGCGGTTGGACTCATGACGAAAGGGGGGGGGGGAGACATCTTTTGGTGGTAAGTTTCATATTGGACCACTTTTTCTGACCCATTGGCTAAAGAATTGTGACGTTGCCATCGGATGTGGGCTATTATTAAATGTCATAACTAATAAAACGAATAAACCATATAATCCAGGCCTAGATTGAGACTTTTAATAATATCTCAGCCGGAGTCGTTCACACCGGTGAGGCTGACTGATCCTCTTCCGTGCAGCGTTTTGTCTCTGACTTCGGTTTTTAAGCTGCCAAACATCTCTTTAATCTTTCCCACATCGCAAATGAGGAATTCTGTCTTGACCCCCCCAAAAGTTTCTTTTCTGGCAGAATCTCTCCTCTCCATGGTTCAACCTCGCTGGGTGAAGCCTCATCATTATGCATGTTTAAGGGCGTAACCGTGGGCGTGACATTTAAATGACGATGGATTTCAGCTGTGGAATTTATCAGGACTCTTTTGTTCGTACGACGAGATTGGACCGATACGAACGTTTTAATAAATCACACGTGGGTCCAATCGTACGACCATTTTTACGATCAGATGTGCGATCATTTCTACGATCGTTTGATAAATGAGGGCCAGTGTCTCAATACTGATATGGTCTAAGAAACTGAATTACTTTACAGAAAAAGTTTGAAATACACTAGCATAAAATAGTTAACTCCCTGATCATATCAATGTCTATGCAAGAAGTTACTTATTTGTGCATCTACATGATTTGATGGGAATGCATTTTGATGAAGGTATTGAACAGGAAAATATTAAATTATAATGTGCCGAGTAACCATTTTTTCCACTTAAAATAGGTTCTGACTGTAGCAATCTAGTAAATGTCTCACCTTTGCATTTATAGCCAAACCACTTCAAGGAGGATACAGGTCCCACACACTCAACACAACTTTCCGAGGAAGACACTGTTGCACGCACCAGCTGGTGTGTCAGACACTGTTGGCAAAACTATAAAGAAATGGTGGTTTTGTTATAAAAACAAAATCTTCACATTTGATATCCACCAAAATTGAATAAAAGAGGAAAAAAGTGAGTACAAGAAATCATGCACACACATACACACACAAAAACGATTGACTCAAAATTCAAAACAAGTAACATCATTAAGCTACACATTGCCACAATCATAAAAAAAATCACAGGCATTGCAAGTGCTGGACATACCAGATACTAAACAACTGTGAGCAAAATGACAACAGTATATAGCACAGAACTGACAACTAAAATGGGCTATCACAGTAAACTTGCTCTGAGTGAGAAACCTGGAACAAAACAACTGAAAGACAAACCTCAATGAGAAGCAGGTGTGATGATGGTTGACAAAATAACTACCCTTATAATAAAAACAGGAACAAGACCTCAGTAAGGAATGGCAGACATGACCAGAAACTGAAAACAGAAAAAATACCACGACTCTTTGATGACTTTCAAGTCAGTGTCCTATCAGAGTGTCCCCACAGTCCACCATCCTGATGAACCACATCTCAGTCATGCAACTGCTGACACACACACACTCAACCAGAAAAGCCCACATTGGTTAACTCAGTATCGGCTACGTGATATGCCATTAAGCTACACATGAAATGTGACGTAACTTTGGATCTGTGCTGCCTTCAGTCCATGCAGAACTGGTCTGGTTCTTTGGATCTGTGCTGCCTTTAGTCCATGCAGAACTGGTCTGGTTCTTTGGATCTATGCTGCCTTCAGTCCACGCAGAACTGGTCTGGTTCTTTGGATCTGTGCTGCCTTCAGTCCAGGCAGAACTGGTCTGGTTCTTTGGATCTGTCCTGCCTTCAGTCCATGCAGAACTGGTCTGGTTCTTTGGATCTGTGCTACCTTCAGTCCATGCAGAACTGCTCTGGTTCTTTGGATCTGTGCTGCCTTCAGTCCATGCAGAACTGGTCTGGTTCTTTGGATCTATGCTGCCTTCAGTCCACGCAGAACTGGTCTGGTTCTTTGGATCTGTGCTGCCTTCAGTCCAGGCAGAACTGGTCTGGTTCTTTGGATCTGTGCTGCCTTTAGTCCACGCAGAACTGGTCTGGTTCTTTGGATCTGTGCTGCCTTTAGTCCATGCAGAACTGCTCTGGTTCTTTGGATCTGTGCTGCCTTCAGTTCATGCAGAACTGGTCTGGTTCTTTGGATCTGTGCTGCCTTCAGTCCATGCAGAACTGGTCTGGTTCTTTGGATCTGTGCGGCCTTCAGTCCATGCAGAACTGGTCTGGTTCTTTGGATCTGTGCTGCCTTTAGTCCATGCAGAACTGCTCTGGTTCTTTGGATCTGTGCTGCCTTCAGTCCATGCAGAACTGCTCTGGTTCTTTGGATCTGTGCTGCCTTCAGTCCATGCAGAACTGCTCTGGTTCTTTGGATCTGTGCTGCCTTTAGTCCACGCAGAACTGGTCTGGTCCTTTGGGTCTGTGCGGCCTTCAGTCCACGCAGAACTGGTCTGGTTCTTTGGATCTGTGCTGCCTTCAGACCATGCAGAACTGCTCTGGTTCTTTGGATCTGTGCTGCCTTTAGTCCACGCAGAACTGGTCTGGTTCTTTGGATCTGTGCTGCCTTCAGTCCATGCAGAACTGCTCTGGTTCTTTGGATCTGTGCTGCCTTCAGTCCATGCAGAACTGGTCTGGTTCTTTGGATCTGTGCTGCCTTTAGTCCACGCAGAACTGGTCTGGTTCTTTGGGTCTGTGCGGCCTTCAGTCCACGCAGAACTGGTCTGGTTCTTTGGATCTGTGCTGCCTTCAGACCATGCAGAACTGCTCTGGTTCTTTGGATCTGTGCTGCCTTTAGTCCACGCAGAACTGGTCTGGTTCTTTGGGTCTGTGCGGCCTTCAGTCTACGCAGAACTGGTCTGGTTCTTTGGATCTGTGCTGCCTTCAGTCCACGCAGAACTGGTCTGGTTCTTTGGATCTGTGCGGCCTTCAGTCTACGCAGAACTGGTCTGGTTCTTTGGATCTGTGCTGCCTTCAGTCCACGCAGAACTGGTCTGGTTCTTTGGATCTGTGCTGCCTTCATTCCATGCAGAACTGGTCTGGTTCTTTGGTTCTGTGCTGCCTTCAGTCCACGCAGAACTGGTCTGGTTCTTTGGATCTGTGCTGCCTTTAGTCCACGCAGAACTGGTCTGGTTCTTTGGATCTGTGCTACCTTCAGTCCATGCAGAACTGGTCTGGTTCTTTGGATCTGTGCTACCTTCAGTCCATGCAGAACTGCTCTGGTTCTTTGGATCTGTCCTGCCTTCAGTCCATGCGGAACTGGTCTGGTTCTTTGGATCTGTGCTACCTTCAGTCCATGCAGAACTGCTCTGGTTCTTTGGATCTGTGCTGCCTTCAGTCCATGCAGAACTGGTCTGGTTCTTTGGATCTATGCTGCCTTCAGTCCACGCAGAACTGGTCTGGTTCTTTGGATCTGTGCTGCCTTCAGTCCATGCAGAACTGCTCTGGTTCTTTGGATCTGTGCTGCCTTTAGTCCACGCAGAACTGGTCTGGTTCTTTGGGTCTGTGCGGCCTTCAGTCCATGCAGAACTGCTCTGGTTCTTTGGATCTGTGCTGCCTTCAGTCCATGCAGAACTGCTCTGGTTCTTTGGATCTGTCCTGCCTTCAGTCCATGCGGAACTGGTCTGGTTCTTTGGATCTGTGCTACCTTCAGTCCATGCAGAACTGCTCTGGTTCTTTGGATCTGTGCTGCCTTCAGTCCATGCAGAACTGGTCTGGTTCTTTGGATCTATGCTGCCTTCAGTCCACGCAGAACTGCTCTGGTTCTTTGGATCTGTGCTGCCTTTAGTCCACGCAGAACTGGTCTGGTTCTTTGGATCTGTGCTGCCTTCAGTCCATGCAGAACTGCTCTGGTTCTTTGGATCTGTGCTGCCTTCAGTCCATGCAGAACTGGTCTGGTTCTTTGGATCTGTGCTGCCTTCAGTCCACGCAGAACTGCTCTGGTTCTTTGGATCTGTGCTGCCTTTAGTCCACGCAGAACTGGTCTGGTTCTTTGGGTCTGTGCGGCCTTCAGTCTACGCAGAACTGGTCTGGTTCTTTGGATCTGTGCTGCCTTCAGTCCACGCAGAACTGGTCTGGTTCTTTGGATCTGTGCGGCCTTCAGTCTACGCAGAACTGGTCTGGTTCTTTGGATCTGTGCTGCCTTCAGTCCACGCAGAACTGGTCTGGTTCTTTGGATCTGTGCTGCCTTCAGTCCACGCAGAACTGGTCTGGTTCTTTGGATCTGTGCTGCCTTCAGTCCATGCAGAACTGGTCTGGTTCTTTGGTTCTGTGCTGCCTTCAGTCCACGCAGAACTGGTCTGGTTCTTTGGATCTGTGCTGCCTTTAGTCCATGCAGAACTGGTCTGGTTCTTTGGATCTGTGCTACCTTCAGTCCATGCAGAACTGGTCTGGTTCTTTGGATCTGTGCTACCTTCAGTCCATGCAGAACTGGTCTGGTTCTGGTCTGCAGCATATGAAGATGGCTTCTCTCAGTCATCTGTAGAAGATAATGCATAGGAGAGGAAAATACGCACCGAGCATGAACCATTCATGAAGATAGCTTTGTGTCAGATAAATGATTGCTTCCATGTTAAGATGAGTAACATGGAGAAAGATACGTCCACATCTAAATTTATTATTCTGCAAGATCAACAATGCAACATGAAAATCTACTTTCTATAAGCGTGTACCTGTTCGTGGTCTCCAGCTGTGGGCGGGGCTTCAGGTCTTTTAGGTGTTTCTTCATCCCATTCCTGCCAGAAGAAGAAAAACAAACATTTGAAAAATGAAGAATGTAAAACTTGCTGCCACTGTGAGAGGGACAGACTGAAGAAAAAAGTTTGTTCCCCATTTATTTTGTTAAGATATTACAGGATGTATGTAAGTATGCCTAGTTTATTTGAAGAGGGACGGACACAAGAATATAAATTGAAAAAAAAGTCATCTTATGTATGCATCATGCTTTTTTGCAGCATGATGCAAAACATTGCATGGGTTTGTTTGTCCCTCCTGTAGTTAAACCTTATTTTCTAAGTGACCCCATCTCAAAGTAATTGTAGCGATAACAGGAGAGTTCCCAGTAGAACATGAAAGTGTGCAGTCAGAGAAATCATTAAATATAAAGAATGATATTTCCCGTGATAACTGCACCTTTCAGAGATTGTACAAACTCCTGACTGGGCCTGGGAAACTTCTAAACTCTGTCCTTTATAATCGTGCATTTCACTGGCAACCAGGAAACAACCACTTTAAAAGTAGCTTAACTTCCACATCTTTCCTTTGGCTTTTTCAAAATCTTAAATCTCAGAAACTGCATTTTTCCTACCTTATCACTGTGTTCAACAAGATTACTGGATTTCTTTGGACCACCCTTATTTTGGTCTTGACTGTCACAAGTAGCAGCAGACTCTGATGTGGACGGGTCATCGTGCTGAAGATCTTCCAACCAAGTCCTGGAGAGTAAAATCACATACACAAAACTAATAAGATCCAGAAAAACATTGTAACACAGTCAGCTTTAATATCTGCATGAGGCTACATGCTTTCAGAAACAATAACAGCATTTATTGCTGAAAAACACATTCAAACAAGACAAAATCAAGAATGTGAAATTTCACATAGTAAAGCTATTGATGATTAGAGCATGTTGTATGAGCATTATCACTTTCATGAAGAAAAACTGTACACACCTCGCTTCTCCACGGCCAGTCTGAGTCTCCATCATTGTAAGTGATCTACTCGCCTGGATTTATATCCGGACTTGCAAACATGCACAGATGGTCTCCCCTTTCACACTGAAGTACTTCATCTTAGCATTTGGGTTCATGTGGTCATTTACAAGTCTCCCAAAAGATCCGTCATCTTTTGCTGCACTAACACTACACAAATACAAATAATGCATATGATAATTTGCTCTACAGGTATTCAGCTTTACAAATCAGCCAGTCTTCACAGCAAACAATACATGCCACTTCCATTAAAAAATAATATGTACGCAATCTGTGTATCATTCGTTCTTTCTATTTTTAATCCTAAATCAAAAATCCAAAAATGAAATTGTAGTGAAACTATTTTGTTTTTTGTTTTTAATTATAACACAAAAAAGAAAAATGGCATGTTTTTTTATATTTTGATTTTAGAATCAGATCAAAAATACAGAATGGAATAACGGGACACAAGACTAAATTCGATTTTAATATTTCATTGTTCGTGGGTTTGGTGTCCCAGAAGTTTTGTAAGGCGTTAGCAAACATTCCAGCCATCCGCAATCTGACCAGCAGCTGGGAGCCTCAAGTCCTATCAGCCATGGAGAGTTAGAAGTCAAGCATGGACTGTGCGACCTGCACATGGACCTCGCGCCCGCATTACTGCTGTCTGTGTGTTTTTTTTCTTTTTAATAAATACATTAATCACATTCGATTTTCGTCTTTCTGTGTTGGTCACATAAAACAACTAAAACAATACAATCACGGTGGATTTACATATAGGAAAAAGACTAATCAAGATCTCCAACTTTGATGTGTGATTTGAAAATAATTTGTTAGCTCACACAGATTGAAGGAACTGTGAGATTGCACTCAGGATTTTAACTCTTCCTGTAACGGTGGCATCGGGTAAGCGAAGCTTTTTAAAGTTGAGACTAACCTTATTAAAAAAATATTTGCGCACGTAACGGACTGTGCAGGTTTGCACTATAGCCTATTCGTTAGAAATGTAATAAGCCTACATTCAAACTGGATTATAAAGACTGAGTATTCAGCGAAGAAAGCAAGAAAGTGATGGCATGATCAATTATTGGGATAGATTATGCATGGTAAGTAAATTGTTAAAAATGTAAAGATGTGAAGCTGTAGCCGACAATAAATGATCATATATTATGAATGAAACGCGTCAGCTGGTTTAAGTTGGACAATGAAGGGAAAAGTGACTTTATGTAGGTCATTTATTGCGCGCACACACCACTGGACATTTATCCTGCCCCCCTGATCATTATCATGTGATCCTGCAAATGTGATTTATCAGATTTATCTGGTGGAAGCACGAACTGCAGTCGCAAGCGCGCCGTGTCTGACACGGTTGCGGTGGGACCTGCTGCTCTGTAGAGGTCGGAACTACACCGCACCGCAGCCGGTGGAAATCCGCCTTAAAGCAGGGTTTCCCAACCCTGGTCCTCAGGGGTCGCAGGTTCATGATTCAGGACATTATGGTTCTTAAAAACGCATTCTTTCCTGAGGTAATCTGAATAATCCTCCAGCAGCGCCAGCGCATCTGGAGCATTATGCACGGGGGTAGACGCGTGTTCATGTCTGTCAGACTGTTTCCACCTTGACAGACTGATATTGTAAATCAGTGGAAGAAGCTACAATGATGATGATGTGACAGTTGAGGGTCCTTCATCATGTCTCTGGAGACGTCTCTTTGGCTGAATGGTCAGCGCGGAGAGAGGCCGAGATCTAAAAACGGCAAACGGCAGTTGCCTTTTCTAGAAACGGCAAATGCCGTTTCGGCAGCGGCACTTGCCGTTTTCTCAGTGGTCTGCCTTTTCCCAACAACACGCCCCGCCCCTGTGTTTTGCTACTGTGGACAGATGGAGATGGAAACTTTACTTTATTTAACTTAACATGCTATAATCTACCATTTTTAGCACATTATTTCATAAAGGTTTTTTTTCGTGTTTTTATCCATGCTGTTGTTAATAGTTCCGATGATTTTGTAGCCTAATTGAAATTCTGGTAAACTCCTTTTTTTTCCTCAAGGATCCTTCTCGCTGTGGGGTTCTGCCTGCTCATTCTGGGGGTTCCCGGGGATCGGACTTTTGTCTAGGCGGTTGGGGGTCTCGCGCTGCAGCCTCGCAGTGATGGTGTAGACCCGACCTGCCCCGATCTTGGTGTTTCTGGTGTAGTGACTGCTGATGTGGATATGTGTGGACTGGTCAATCTTTCACCGTTCTTATACAGTGATGACTGCTGTGAAATAGGCGAGCCGCTCTGTCCCAGCAGCGATTGCCGTTTTGAAATGGCAGTTGCCTCTGTGAAATAGGCGAGCCGTTCTGTCCCAGCGGCGATTGCCGTTTTTAAACGGCAGTTGCCGCTGTGAAATAGGCAAGTCGTTCTGTCCCAGCGGCGATTGCCGTTTTTAAACGGCAGTTGCCTCTGTGAAATAGGCAAGCCGTTCTGTCCCAGCGGCGATTGCCGTTTTTAAACGGCAGTTGCCGCTGTGAAATAGGCAAGTCGTTCTGTCCCAGCGGCGATTGCCGTTTTTAAACGGCAGTTGCCGCTGTGAAATAGGCAAGTCGTTCTGTCCCAGCGGCGATTGCCGTTTTTAAACGGCAGTTGCCGCTGTGAAATAGGCAAGCTGTTCTGTCCCAGCGGCGATTGCCGTTTTTTTTTTTTTTTTAAGTATATTTATTCCTTTTACAGGGTCAGATAGTATTGGATAAAGGACATGACAGAAATATGAACCCTCTTTTTTTTACAACTTACCCATAACATAGAACACATTCTCCACACAGATAAAGGATAAAAAAAAAAACAACAACAAGAAACGAGACAAAACAAAACAAAAACAAAAGAGGAAGAGGAAAGAAAAAAGGAAATAGATACCAAGACACAGGGAATATCCAAGGGCAATCAGATTCAATGGTAATTAGATATGACATTAGCTAAACAAGTTAAACTCTAGGACCTGGAAAAGTGTCCAGAAATCTCAGTCCAAGCTAGACCACATAGACCACTTTGCAGAGCTTGGGTGCCATCATCTCCGATATATTCCAAAAAGGGGTTCCAAATACGGAAAAACTGAAATGGTTTGTCCTTGAGCCAGAAGCTGATAGCCTCCAAGGGAATAAGTTCCATAACACATCGAGTCCAATGTGAGACTGTAGGAGCAGAGTCAGAAATCCACTCAAGGAGAACACATCTTCTTGCACTAAACAACAACACCTTGAGCAGTTTCAGTGAGGGGGTGTCAAGGTTCAGAGGTCCTAAACGCACACCCAGGATGTAACAAACAGGTTCCAGGGCAAGTTTTTTTCCAAATATACTATCAATTTCCTTACGAACTTTGTTCCAAAAGTCGTTAATGACAGGACATTCAAAAACACAGTGGAAATATGTACCTTCAACAATTTTGCATTTGTTACAGTTCTTGGACAACCTAGGATTGAATTTATTATGCTTCACTGGGGTGATCTGAAGCCTGTGAATAACCCTAAATTGTAACTCTCTGGCTTTGTTGGTAAATAAGCAACCTGTGGAGCCAGACCAAACACTGTCCCACTCATCATCCATGAAAGCCTCCCCAAGATCTGCTTCCCAAAGAGCCCTGGCACGACCTGTGCATTCAGTATAAGAGTATAAGGCCCCATAAAACCTGGAGATAAGCTTTTTGTTGTCTGGGTTTTTGATTATCTTCTCCACAGTAGAGAGTGAGAGCCCTTTAGGATGTAAAGTAATAGAGGTGATAAAGCTGCGTATTTGCAGGTATCTAAAATAGTTATTCTGTGGGATGTTGTATTTCTCTTTCAACTGGCTAAAGGACATCATAGTACCATTTGTCAACAAATCTCCTATTGTCCTTACCCCCCTCCTGAACCACAAGGAGAAGGCATGGTCTATCAAGCCAGGAGGAAAATCTGGATTCAGGTGAATGGGTGTGGAGAGAGATATGCTGTCTTCCTGTTTTTCTATTTTCCTTGTTAGATGGCGATTGCCGTTTTTAAACGGCAGTTGCCTCTGTGAAATAGGCGAGCCGCTCTGTCCCAGCGGCGATTGCCGTTTTTAAACGGCAGTTGCCGCTGTGAAATAGGCGAGCCGCTCTGTCCCAGCGGCGATTGCCGTTTTTAAACGGCAGTTGCCTCTGTGAAATAGGCGAGCCGCTCTGTCCCAGCGGCGATTGCCGTTTTTAAACGGCAGCTACCTTTGTGAAATAGGCAAGTCGTTCTGTCCCAGCGGCGATTGCCGTTTTTAAACGGCAGTTGCCGCTGTGAAATAGGCAAGTCGTTCTGTCCCAGCGGCGATTGCCGTTTTTAAACGGCAGTTACCTCTGTGAAATAGGCAAGCCGTTCTGTCCTAGTGGTGATTGCCGTTTTTAAACGGCAGTTGCCGCTGTGAAATAGGCAAGCCGTTCTGTCCCAGCGGCGATTGCCGTTTTTAAACGGCAGTTGCCGCTGTGAAATAGGCAAGTCGCTCTGTCCCAGCGGCGATTGCCGTTTTTCAACGGCAGTTACCTATGTGAAATAGGCAAGTCGCTCTGTCCCAGCGGCGACTGCCGTTTTTAAACGGCAGTTGCCTCTGTGAAATAGGCAAGTCGCTCTGTCCCAGCGGCGATTGTCGTTTTTAAACGGAAGTTGCCGCTGTGAAATAGGCAAGCCGTTCTGTCCCAGCGGCGATTGCCGTTTTTAAACGGCAGTTGCCTCTGTGAAATAAGCAAGCCGTTCTGTCCCAGCGGCGATTGCCGTTTTTAAACGGCAGTTGCCGCTGTGAAATAGGCAAGCCGTTCTGTCCCAGCGGCGATTGCCGTTTTTAAACGGCAGTTGCCGCTGTGAAATGGGCAAGCCGTTCTGTCCCAGCGGCGATTGCCATTTTTAAACGGCAGTTGCCGCTGTGAAATAGGCAAGCCGCTCTGTCTCAGCGGCTTTTGCTTTTATGAGTGAGTTGGTTACTGTTTTTTGCCCCCACATTTTACAGACTGCAGATGAAACATTAGGCCTAGTGTCATTATAGGCTCCTGCTGCCTGCTTATGCCAGGAGGGGTCGCATCTTTTCAGAAACTTACAGTAAAAGCATGTCTGCTGTTATTTTTCAACAAGAAAACTATTTGTATTTTCTCACACGGACTAGACTGGAATAGCAGTCAGGCTAAGATTAAATAGCAGCATATTTGCTTCAATGCAGAAGTTAAGTTTTTCCTAGGTAGAAATTTAGAAATTGGCTACCAATTAGCTAGTTCATTTGGGACAAAATCGAGGACATAAAGATGTGATTAGAGGGAGAAAATCATGGACATAGGATGTGAGTTAACACATGTGATGTGAGTGTTAAGTTAACACCCCAGAGGAATAAGAAATCCAAGTCCACCCCAATACTGCATCACAAAAACAACATTGACAGGAAACAGATAATTTTACCTGCTGGAAACAGTTTGTACAGGGCCTCACAAGCTACCCATGTAGGCCTACTTATTTTGTACGTGAGTGATTCTACAATTAGGGGTACATTTCGGGTCAACCAAAAAGTGAAAAAAATCAATGTTTTTTTCTAGCTTAACATTCTATTTGTTTCCATAGTATAGCCCTGGATTATGTTAAATCTGTTAATTGCCAAGCTTAAGCCTTAACGATTTCTTGAATATTTTAATAAAAAATCAACACTTGGTTTTATATTTTGTCAACTGTGTTACGGACAAAAGTTGTGTCATAGAGGATATAAATGAGGTACAATGTATTTGATAAAACAATTTTTTGCAACTTTTTGGGTCTATTCATCCAGGATTTTTTTGTTTTTTGTCTAACTGCTTTCAAAATATGAATTTGTAGCTGAAAATAAACATTCTGTGGGATTTTGTCATCAAAGGCAATTTTTCAACAGCAACCCATATTACACCGAATTTAAGTTAGGCAACATTTTTAATGGAAATCCCCTCTCTCTAGAAATTACCCTTATCATTTAGATTACAATTTAAACAATAAAGTAATTATGGCACAAAAATCATGCATAACACAGTTGACAACAGAATAACAGTCTACAGGAGTAACACAGTTGACAGGACACATTAAGAACAGAAGAAAAAACAAAAACCTTTATTTCCATCTAAAACCTTATTTTTGATTAATTGATTGATTTATTTCTGGAAGCCAGGAAAAGCAGTCCAAAAGATAACATACAAAAGTATAAAACTTATTTCCAGCATGTTCCTTGGTGTCAAACCAACTAAACTTTATTTTGATTGATTTTAAAATTGAATATTTTTTTTTACATTGCAACATTTTTTAACATTTACCTAACCCTTCCTATCAGTCTGTCCTCTCCATTCTTACAACAGCTATGTCCTAGCTGTCCTTCCTCTCATTTTTCTATTTCCACCTTCATCTGTTTATCCTCGCTCTTCTCCTTTTCATCTCCTCTTCGGTCTTTGAAAATATGAATTTTTTATTGTTGTTATTTAGCTCATTCCTGTTTATTTTTCTTTCAGACAGTGCATACATGTAGCTAAATCTGAGATTTTATGTCCGGAAGGCTTTCAATATTTCCCTGCTCTAGCACACCTGACTCAAATTAAATGGATCCAACAGCCAATGATGTTCTGGATAATTACTCATTAATTTAAGTCAGGTGTGTTGGTGAAAGGACACAGTGAAAAAATCCCCGGACACTGGCCCAGGAGGTCCAGATTTAGTGATCCCTGGGCTAGAAGTCTAAGGAATGCTCTTTAATCATGTAGTCAAGTTTAGTGTAAACATATGTGTTCATTGTATAGATGATTTTGGTGATATCCCTGTCATTTAAATCATGGTATATAGTCTAATTACTAAGTAATACAAAGGTAATACATGACACTTCTATGCAATAGATAGTTAATTACTATAGTTTCAGATCAGTTATTCCCTGATCACAATTAGCTGATTAGATTAAAAAACAATGCCCAACTCACTCATAAAAGCAAAAGCCGCTAGGACAGAGCAACTTGCCTATTTCACAGCGGCAACTGCCATTTTAAAACGGCCAAAGCCACTGGAACAGAACGGCTTGCCAATATCATAAAACGGCAATCGCCGCTGGGACAGAACGGCTTGCCTATTTCACAGCGGCAACTGCCGTTTGAAAACGGCAATCGCTGCTGGGACAGAGTGACTTGCCTATTTCACTGAGGCAACTGCCGTTTAAAAACGGCAATCGCCGCTAGGACAGAACGGCTCACCTATTTCACAGCGGCCATCACTGTATAAGAACGGCGAAAGATTGACCAGTCCACACATGTCCACATAAGCAGTCACTACACCAGAAACACTAAGATCGGGGCAGGTCGGGTCAACACCATCCCTGCGAGGCTGCAGCGCGAGACCCCCAACCGCCCAGACAAAAGTCCGATCCCCGGGAACGGTCCTTAATCCGTGTATGGTTCGTTCTTTGGTTTTTCCGTTTCAAAATAAAATCGCAAAAACAAAATAACTATGTAGTTTTTTGCTTTTTCTGTTTTTAAACCCTAAATGAAAAAACATAAAAACAAAATAATTGAAAATCCACAGTGTTTGATTTTTACGTCAGTCATAAATAAAACACACTTGTTTGTTTAGTACAGCCTATCATAAAAAGTGTTGTGGACTGGATAAATAACCGTTTGCTTGTTTATTATTCACTTTAACTGTAGCCTACTAACTTTAACTGGGCTATTGTTGCCGTAACTGTAGCAACAATAGCCCAATGGTGTGATCCTTGTGAAGTCGTAGCCTACTGAGAATCCAACCACAACAGAGACGCTCGTGGAAAAGGGCACCAGGAGGAAAGCTCGGCGCTCCACGGCACGTCACACTCAGTGATATTCCTTGTTTAAAATGAATTCAGTTTTTAATGTTTCGTGATCACTGATGTGACAGGACTGTGTGCTGCACAATAGCAGCACATGAGCATGAAGTGCAGTTATTAACACTGATTGGCTGCGTAAAGATTTATGAATTGTGTATCACATGCTGGGCAGTGTTACTCACTGTTTTACTGCAGTTACCTGCTTGTTGCACCTGTCACCCAATTTGCTGCTTTGCAAAATTGTACGAAATAAATTATGTCTTTATTTTAAAAGTCGAGTTGGATTTTATTTCGTGCTCGGAGAACAAGGGAAAGGTGTGCAACCGCATGGCGCTGCTCAAAGACCACGTTCACACCGCAGGTCGTAATGCTCTGATTTTTTCTCAGATCCATTTTTTTTGTGTGTGTGCGGATGTTCACATTACATTTCTAAATGTGGCCTGTCTACCAACTGCAATATGAACAGCTGACGCGTCTGATGTGACACGCATGCTCAGTTTAACACAAATGACATCACGCATGTAATGGTGTTCATGGAAACCAATTAACAAACATGGAGGTCATCGGCATTGTGGCTCACGTTGAAAGCAATTTGTGGCGGCAGTCAGCAAAAGAATGAGCGGGTTTGTAAAGACGGAGGAAGAAGAGAAACATACTTGTGATGACGTCTCTGTGTGGAACAACGGTTGCAACATCTGTAGCCACAGAAGAGTGTGTGGATGCAACATCTGTAGCCACAGAAGAGTGTGTGGATGAGTGTCGGAGCAGGATTGTGGATGACGATGTTTCAGATCAGATGTTCTGAGGAAATCTCATGTCTCCACAGATGTGACGTCACCAAACAGTTCAGCCGCGATCGCAGCGATCAGCTGATATCATGGGGGGGCTATGCTGCACATTAATCACCGCTATTCTCTCTACCTGCTGCAGGCAGCGTCCCTTTACCGGATGCATTTCACACGCTTTTCTCTGCTGGCCTCATCCACAGCGGTGCGCCTCCTCCGCGCGTGCACACCCTCTCTCTTACGTTCACACACTGAGCTGATGGACCACATAAAAGCTTCCCACAACACTTTCATCAGTTTCCAGGTTGATGTTCAATCAGAGCCAGAATAATATGATTTAACTCTTCAGTCCATACTTTACATCCATGGTCCATCTCCTCTGGTGCAGAAATAAGGCCGTCCTCCAGCTCACGACAGCCACACCTCTCCGCTCACCACCATCACCCTGAGCCCTCTGAGCCCTCTGAGCCCGGGCATCCGGCACCCAACTGCTGCGCCTTCTTCTCCAACGTTTTGCCCCATCAGTCCTCTCTCGTCTCTCCGCTGTCCGCACATCGGCTTAAAAACAGCTGTTATCAGTTTGATCAGGGGAGGTGCCTTCCCTCCAGGTGCTGCCAATCAGTTCATTAAAAGTTTTTGTTTTATCGATCAAATTGAAAGATTAAAAAAACCATTCCATTATTTATTTTTGGAATTTTCGTTTTTCTAATTTCGTTTAAAAACAAAAAAACCAACAAACCACCTGTTTTTTCATTTTTTTACATTTTGTTTTGAAACGGAAAAACCAAAGAACGAACCATACACGGTCCGTGTACAATCCGTGTATCATTCGTTCT